>VONY02000006.1:7969356-8043121 GCA_008692595.2 Colinus virginianus | reverse complement strand
ACCGCTGCAACAATAACATGGAGCTGCTGCACATCTTATTTAAATCTCTAGAAAATACCTTACAGTTAAATACTGGATTCAGATCCTTTATGAATGAGTTGAATACAGAAATACACTATGTGTTACATTTTTATTTTGTTGGCATCCCTTCAGCCAACACAAACATGGCTTAGGTTATCTTAAAGAAGTAATGAACTTACAACAGGATCAAATGAGTGGAAGCTTTTATCATACAATTATTTCATATGGGTGTATACTCACAGTTAGAAATACATTTATATTTAAAGATATGGAATGTCTGATTATGGAAGAGAATCCAGTGCAGGGCCACAAAGATGATGGGGCTGGGGCATCTCATACATGAAGGAGGGCTGAGAGAGCTAGGGCTGTTCAGACTAGAGAAAAGGAAGCTCAGGGTATGTGGGAGGAGGCAGGAGGGTTGGAACAGATATAGCATTGGGGAAAGCACATAACCTGTCAACTTCTACTAGCTTACCAATGATCATAAAGTAAATCTACAGAGTAATATTGTAATATTGTATTCAAGTACTGAAATAATTAGAGGATCACTGCAGAACCTACAGTACTGGAAACATTTATAGAATACATTTATGTCTCATAAGTAGATAGTGACTCAAATCAAGATATGAAGAAATGTTACATTAATGTGAATTGCAGAAACTTACAGAACAGCAGGCTTCTAGCTCATCTTTTACTGATGCAGTGATTTCCTAAACATACTCAACAAAGATACAACTATTTCCTAACAATAATTAGAAATTTAGTTGGCAGTCATGAGGAAAACAATTAAGTTGGAGAAATCCCTACAGAGTGATGATAAAACAAATGCAAGAGATTTAATATTAATTTAAACAAAACTGACAAACAGTGAATGATAGATGTAGTAAGAAGAATACAGAACAGCTGAAGTGTGAAGTAGGTTGTTAAACATACAGAAAGTAAGTCTTGGCTCCTCAGACCATCAGAGAAGAGCTCAGAAATGTACACCTTTAAAATGCTTCCCCATGCTTGTCTAGAAAACAAAAAGCACACCAATCCCCACCAACCTTCAACCCCATGAAGGGGAAGAACTTATCTGGTAGCTTGATCTCAGACAGATTATCAGCATCCTCAGCTGCATGTTGGACCTGATGACCTTTTGATGTCCCTTCCAACCTGGGCTATTCTATGATTCTATACTAAATACAAGAAAGTAAGTAACAAGAAGGGCAAAAACCAACCAAACAAACATCAAAAAACAATGTGTCACTCTCGCTGAAACAAGCGGGAGAGAAGTAGAAACAGAAGACCCAGAAAAGTATATAGAACAGGCTTCCACAGGCATCTCTTCATGAACTCAAAACTACCAATCAAACTTCATGTTTTGTTTCTAAATAATTGTTTATACAAAATCAGGATAGAGTCAAGTTTTTACAAGTAGGTTTTGCAGCTAAAGTCCAAGATCTAGTCTTCTATTGAGTTTTCCCAGTAAGTTTTGGAAAGGTTGCTCCCAGGAAAATTTTTATGGGAGAATTTTGAGCATATTTAGGTTTTGACTTAAAACAATTTCAATGGAAGCAAATTTGTTCAAGATTACTTTCTTTTAGACTGTTGCCTGAGTAGCCAATGACATTTAATCACTACACTACTATTTTTTTTGTAAAATCCAGGAGAGTTCCTTTACCAAGAGATAACCGGGAACGTACGATTCTCCCTCTCTGTGATACTCTCTCTCTAAATATACAAGCATCTTCATTACTATTTATTCTCCCTTAAGCATATATTATCCATAAATGAAACTAAAATTTTGAAAACTGTTGTGGAAAAACCATACTCATAGAAAACATGTTGACTTTGGTTAGTGCATTAAATATGATTTGGTTCTAACATTGCAAAAAGCCCCCCTCTCTAAGAAATCCTAGCTCTCACCTCCAAAAATATCACAGTATTTAATAGTATTAGTGGAGACTGATAAAAAACTGAATGAACAGAGACATTAAAAAAAAAACAATAAAAAAACAACAACCAACTAAACAAACAAAAACGCACTGTCTACATACTCAGAAGTTTTCTAAGCAGCCCAGCATTTTTCACAAGCTCTTGTGGAAAACCATATCGAAGAATAGGCAATTCTCCTCAGAGTTTTCCTAAATGACCTCAAAATAGATGAATTTCAAATAGGCTACTGAAAGTGAATATTTGGATAATTAGAAAACTCATTTATTTTAGTATACCTGTTCTTACTTGAAAGCAGAGGATGCCCCCACATCCAAAGCCAGGAATGAATACTACCAAGGGCACCATGATTACACTTCAGGTAGGATCTTCCATGTTTCCATGAGGTCAGTTTTCATGAGCAGTCAATTACGGTTCCCTTGACTGATTTTATGTGAATCAGTTCTGATGCCAGTTGTTTTTATATGCACATTTTGTCTTCATTGTGGTACTACAGGTTACACAAGATCAATAAAATTCATATTTTGCTATATGGTATTTTATACCAAATTATCCTTCTGCAATTCTTTGCAATGAGCAGGTATAAAATGCAAGTGGCCATCTGAACCTCTTTTTTAAAATTCACTGAAATATAACTAAAAAAGTGAAATACATCTCAACATTCTGCTTTTGATAACTCTGTAATTATGATTTTCACATCTCTGATCCATGCAATGCTGCTGGTCCACAAACTATGCCTGAGAGGTTGTGAAAAATAACTAAAAGACCTCAAGCCTACTGTCAATTTTCTTCACAGAAACTATGCTTTACATGCTATCAGCTCTATACAGGCTGAGGTGACAGCCATCTATCATAATCAAGCTAGGACTGGTCTATATCTTTTTTAAACATATAATTTAGAGGCTAAGTAACAAACTGTGTTAACATAACTGTAGCTGTGGTCTGTGGCTTTTAAACAGATCCACATATGGTTACTATTTCAGCTATTCCCTAACGACAAAGGCAAGGCTCCAAAATAGTCAATTAAAGCAAGTATTCTCCTTTAAATTGTGAGGGTTTTTTTCTGTTGTTAAGTACATAAATAAAATGGAATGAATTCCAATGAAATCAATAGCTTAGAATCCTTAGCTTGGCCTGAAAACACTACTTTAGAGGCTATTTTTGTCCACTGGTTTTGCACATTAACACATGTTCGCTTAAGAAAAAAAAACACAACAAAAAACTCCCCTCCAAAAAAACCTTTTGCCCCTGTTCCATACACCTGGAAGGAGTACAGAATATACATCAATTCTCTGCAACTTAGTTAGGCATAAGGATTCTCTGAATTGATGTTTGGTCAATTAACAGGAAAAGCGAGGGTTTTTCACAGCATTCACTAGAACAGAGGAATTTACATTAATTTCAAAGTAATTTTTGTCCTCAAAAGTCAAGTAATCTACAAAGTAAATGAATTCTATTTCTACTCTCACAAACACTTTAAATTTTTAGTGTTAAATATGCCACTGAGACCATAATCCCTAGCTCCCAAGCAGAGTTCTAGAGACAAGAGCTGAAGAATTTGATTATGGGAGCGAAGCAAGGTTGTTTGTTTCTTTTAGATGACAATGTGAAGATACTTATAAATACTTTGTTGCCTTAGTACATACTAAAGCTGCTTCTCCCTACTCCCCCAGACAGCAAGGAGTCTTCACCATCGCTTACTTACAAGGTATTTTCGTATGCATCTCAAAAACCATCTCACATCAGTCATAAATCTGGCTTAAAATTTTTAGTCACTGCTCTAAAAATTTGCACAGATTTCTTTTTATATGTAACAGCAGAGATGCATTTATTATTGCAATGAAATGTACTCTTCTTTAGCCTTTTTCTCTGAAAAAAAAAATCATTCTAAAATGCCATATACATTCATTACTTTGTGCCATATTAATGCATTTCTCTACGATTACACAAAATATAGACAAAACCCAGAGCTCAGCTGTACTTGATGGTATTTATCTCAATATCAAACTTTGGTTTTTGAACACAAGCAGCCAATATTTCAATTGTTTAAACCAAAGGTTATATAAACATCATAGCAACCAAATGATTAGAAGACTTCTAATATTTTAATGCTCTGTTTTAGAAATGACAACATGTGAAAAATAAATAAAAGATGATTATTTTATAGTGCACTGGCAACATTTTAAGGCAAATTCCCAATAAGGAAATACTTCTAAAGCAAACAACTTCATAACATTCCTTATAGAAGTAGCAAGCCAGTCTACTATCTACCAAGTTTCTTCTGGTGAGTTGAGTACTACCAGTAATTCCAGGGAGCGCACACTTTGCTGTTGGAACAGAAAAACATTCTCTTTTATCTGCTTCTAAAAGATCTTGGTTTAACAGATATTTGAAGGGTGATGTACACGTGGGAAAGACAAGAGAGACTGTACTGTGCCAGAAAAACTCCTGCCCTTCACATTTGTAATAGGAGATTGAACTAAAGCCACATGCACATGTGAATATGGGACACCAAAGTACATTCAGTGATTGGGTACATCAATACTACATCATATTTTCTTTCTTACTGTGTTACATAAAGTGATACAGTGTGTATTAAGTTAATGTATGAATGCTTAACAGCATTATATACAAATCTACACTGAATTACGTCCTCACTCTGAAAAACACACTATATACATCTACAACATTTTAAATACAAGTATTTTATATTTAATATAAAAATATATTATATTTAATAATAAATGGAAAATCTGTGAAAAGTCACTGATCTCACAGAATTTGCTTTATTATCAACATGCCTACTCGATTAGATGTCAAGAATTTGTCTTTAAAAAAAAAAACACAGAAAAACAACAGCAAGCATTTGCCTTTCACCTCTTTCATGAGCAGGCTCCAGAGTCACTACAGAGCACTACAACACAATTTCTAAGCTAGACTTATTTTATTTACAACAGTGAGCAGCATACACGCACATGTCTGCTTTTCATCAAGCCGACCAAAAACACTCAGAACACAGAGGGATTAGAAATGTGCAGCAACCACAAGGATGCAATTAACAGCAATGAACACTTAACAGCAGTCAGAGTTTACCACGTCAAGCTCCACGAAGCTATGTGCTTCCAATACAACTTAGAAATGTGAAAGGATGCCTCGTTTTTATTAACATATCTGCAAGCTACATAGGATCTGACCAAAGAGAATGCAACCCAGGCACAGACCAGCCATCTACCACTGGGATGCAGTATATTCAGTATTTTTTGTGCTCACATTGCTATGGAAATGCCATGTAAAATCCCAGCTTGTCCTAGCTGGTTCAAAGTCCCACAGCATGGTGGCAACCAGGCACAGCAGCTGGCAGTGCCACTGCTTATGTATCTCTGCTGATACCTTTATGAGCAACAATACCCTCCCATCATGTAATATCTGTAGTGAAACAACAAGACTGAGCAGAAGTCACAGTTACTTCAGCTCACCAGAAGCAAGGACTGGAAGTGCCAGGCTGAGAGCAGGTCCATGGGTGCCTGCCATGCAGGGTCTTCTCTCTGAGAAGTCACAACTTGCTGTCCTGCTCCCAAAGACAATCCCGCCAAAACACAAGGGCAGCGGAATGCAGTAATTTACATAACATCACAACTATGAAAAAGATCCAATTGTTAAGGACGGATGAACTAATAGAGTTAAGCACAACCCTGTTCAACTCCCAGGATTTTTCCTCCTGATACGTTCTCTCTGTTTTGAAATACCTTAAAAATACTTTACAATATCGCCGCTGTTCAACCATGATTTCTGAAAGCTCCTGCTTCCAGGAACACAAACTGAGTAACAAATGGCAGGCCATGGAATAAAAGGCTGAAAGAAAGACCTCCCGTCACTCTCCAAAGAAAGATGTTTGGCAATGTAGCTTTCAACATAAAATATGAGAAATGCTAGTTCATTTAACCTTTATATTGCCAAGAATTTGAATCATATGACACACACATGGTTGATTTTCTCTCAGGAGTAATAAAATCTTTCTTGTTATTGGACAGTATTTGCAAAACTGAATTCTGAGAAAAATTAATGGCTAAGTATGAAAAATTGACCTCAACATGGTTTTGGCCATTATTTCTTAATCTGCATTAACAATAAAACCTACTGCTCAAAACACAGTTAACATAGCAAAAGCGCTCCTCAGCTAACATATCGCCCTTTTTGCCCCTTGACAGTTAGTACTGGCAGTCTTCTCTAAAATGCCAGAGAAAAATATTTCATTAGAGAAAATGAAAATCTTAAAATAGAAATTTGTTTGTAGTTGCAAATTATTCTGAGGTAACCACAACAGCAGAAAGCAAACGCCACAGAAGCCATTTCTAAAGAAATATTTTCCCGTTTTTCAAATTATATTGCAATTTGTATGAATAAACAGTCAATACATGAACAGAGATGGCTTTCAATAGTAATTCAGTTATGTAACACACGGAAAAAGGACATAACATTTATCTTCTGCTATCACAGATACTAATCACTGCTGTAGTACAGGTTGCTTTAAACGCTTGTCAGAATGTATGATTTGTAAGGGGAAGAATTCTTACTAAGAGAATGAAAAAGTTTTTACCTTGTGCCCAGTGACTACTCAATTCCAGAAGAATGAGCTTTAATGAATCCCCGTGTGATTTTGATTTTTATATTACTATGAACGATCAGAAATGTTACATTTGCACTTCACAGACGAATGGCAATCAGTAAATCACTTTTTCACACTGCAGTACTGACTCACTGCATCATGCCTTATCTTAATTGTGTTTGCAAAGCTGTCTAACATCCGCCACACAGCTTGACATGCAAGTGTGCACTTGATAAATAAAGGGAAATTAATCTGAAGTTCTCTTGTACAATTCCGTATACCACAGGCCTACTGGAAAGTTGCAGAAGGTCCTGGTTGTTACTTTCTAACTGTAAATAGGCTAAAGAAGACTAGTCGAAATGAATGCCACACTTGGACTGAGAGACTCATGTTGACAAACACCAGAGACCTGGCAAGCACAAGTTTTGTCACATAGAGAAAACAGTGAAATATCCCTCTCTTCCCCTCCTCCCAGTTGTAAAATTGTTACAGATCAGACATTTGGGGAAATATAGCAAAATTTATTTTGCACTGAAATAAAACAGCTATTAATCTGAAGCAATGCTGTGAGTATTTTATCCCTCTTTCTTAATCTATTTTCAAGCATTATGGCAGCAGACTTGTCACACCAGGTACAAAGAGACTAGCAACAAGCAACAATACATGTGGTAGGATTACACAGCATTGTGTTAACGTGCCACTTATCATCAATCAAATGAGTACAGAGAAGTTACGAAAAAGTAACTGACTTTAATAGACTCAAGTAAAGCAATTGAGTGCATTCAATTAAAAGAAAAAAACAACAAAAACAACACAAAGAAAACCAGGAAAATCGTGAACAGTAATGGAGAGATGGGCAATAAACTGTAAGAATGCAATATTCCTGATTTTGTAATATGTGGTACTGTTCCCAGAAAGATAAAGATTTTTGTACACCACAATCATAAAGTTTCATAAAGTCCAAGCTGGGAGTTACTACACACACATCCCAGGATCAACCCACTACATACAGCAAGACCAGTCCAGAGCTAGGACCATGCCCAACCTATCACCTTGGGTCCTGACTTTCTCACAGCTTTCATATTAGCTGCAATTAGCAGCATTGCAGAATAACCCCCCAAAGTTCCAACATCATTAATTTGGCATTCCCCCAAAGCTTGACTACTTTTTCATTTATGATCACACTTCTAACATCAAACTTCTGTATCTTTCTGGATAGATGGTGTTAAGCTCCTTGGTCTCATGAACTGCAGCTAACACAATTCATTCCTCTACAGCAAAATGCTGACTTTCTGAGACTCTCTGCAGCAAGTAAAAACTTAACCATGTTCTTAATTATATATTTTTGTCTTTAACTGATAGAGAGATGCTCCAAAAATGTGGCAATTTACATACCGTTCCAAATAGTACAGCTGAACAAAGTGAACAGACAAATTATAAATCATGCTTTTATCTTAATAAATAATTTCATATGTCATAAAAGTGGATGTACTGAATACTAACTAGCTGCCCAGTGTCAGGAGTTCAGATGTTTTCATATTGGCTAAGCTTACTACTGAGAAATGGAAATTTCCATCTTACATTTAAAGGATACAAAAATACTATTGGAAGAAAAGGAGAGAAAAAAAAGGGAAAAAACACACCCTGTGCCTCCTTAATCCATGCATTTGTTTCTTGTGCGCTAGTTGAAGGATTTTGCTACATTTATTAAGAAAAATAACAAACATTCCATTTTATTTCAGTATGACTTCACAGACATTCACTTCTGAATGAACATCAGAAGACCCAAAGTAACTCTGAATGAATGTTAATTGTTCACAAACAGAAAAACTGGATTTGCTAACTTTATTAAAGAAAATAACAGCGTTTCTTTCCACAGAATGAACTCAACCCAGTATTTTCTTCTTCTACTTTGTATTAAAATGTGACAAATAAAGGGATTTGTATGTCCTTCCTCTTGACTAAAAATGTTTTGGTTTTTTTTCCCCCCTCAGAACTACTTCTAGAGTAGGACCAATATCTGTGGCACATCTAGAAAATTGTGTTTTCTGTTTGGAAGAAAATCTGTGATTCCAGAATATACAGCAGGTGCAAAATTACGTTTGCCACATGGTTAAATCAAAACAATGGAGCAAATGAAGAAATCATACACATATTATACTCTCATAGCTACCTGCTCCTAAGCTGATACTTAACTTACCAACAAATTATCTGTAGAATAAATGAGTAGATTAACTGAAACACCAAAGAAAGCGAGTTTTTGACGCAACGACAGAAGAGCAGTGCTACCACTATGAGCACTGGCAGCAGAAAGCATACTTTCTTCTTGAAGTATATCTGCACCTTGTTGTGATAACAAAGAAGAAAAACTTACTCTTTACTAAACTGTGCAGCAGGTGTTACACATCTTAAAAACTCATAGTTGAAAATTACCCAGAAAAGTTAACAACGTTCATTAAAAAGTATGTAAAGCTATTATGAATCTCTTAAATTCTTAATACTGAATCTAAACACTAACCAAATTATTAAGAAGTGAAGCAGTTGCTATTTTTCATATTAGGCAGATCTGTATAGATCTTCACACTTTGTCCTTTATACTTCTAACTACAAAATGTCTTAAATCACTCTCAATATCTGCTATGCCACAGTAGTATGTGGTCCTAGAATTCAATTATTTTTCTTCGCCACTCCACTGTAAATGATTTTTTACTTATCATAGTAACGAAAAGACAAAAACAAACCTTCCCACACTGTACCTGCAAAGCACAGTTCATCATTCGTACGATGTAGTCAAACTGCTGATGGTCCAGAATTGCTCGATTTTGTTTAACATGCAGGCCTAATTCCTGTGTCAGGCAGTGCCGAGCTGCCTTTCCTTTTAGGGCCCTCAGAGCTGCAGGCAAGGTCTAGAGGAAAGAAAATCTAACATGACCAACATGAAATAGCAAAACAACGAGTATCATTCATTCTTTATCAAGAAAAATCAAGTCACTGTATATAAAGTATCTAAATGACTTCCAGGCTCGAACATCAAACTTTCATATATAAACCGATTTTGCCTGAGTTTAGTATGTATAATCTTCTTTTTCCATCAACGGTTTGTTTTTGTGTTTTTTTTTTTTTCCAAATGCATTAAACAGCATTTCTCATCTACATCTTTAAATGGAAAAAAGTGAATATAGAAAGGCACCAAATGAACAGGAAATCAGAAATGGATTACTATGCATGAAAGCACATGCTGTATCTGTACCAGCCAGGCTAGGTCTTGAGTTTGCATATCAAGGCCAGCTAGCATGATTTTTGATAAACAGTGAATGACAAATGGTTTTAAGAGACGCATACCACTCATAGCACTGATCCACATGAATGTTATGCAGCTTACCCTAAATCAGGGCCAATAAAATATTTATAACAGTTAAAAGATGTAGCAAGTGCTACCTCAGTGATTATCAACTGTGTTCCTTTAGAGTAGTTCTAATAGACAGCAAAAGACTGACAACAAAAGGCAGCTTATTATCAAAGGACAAGTTTTCTATGCAATGTCCAGAAATACTCCTGAAGTTTTCCACATGCCTGCAAGTTGAACAAGTTAAAAGCTACTGCACAACATATGCATCAAAACTGTTTAAAGAGAGCTACACTTTTTACTAGGATTTCTCTCACATGCATTTTGATAAGGTATCTTAGGAAAACAGTGTTTCTTGATTCATGTCTTGATTTATGTGACCTCAGATTTATGGGACCACAGATGAAACTATTCTAAGAAACTAAAATATTCTGAAAATAATTATACTGCCATTTTCACACGCATTATCACGTTTGAGTACAGATTTGAGTGGCTGCTCTAGAATAAAAAAATTAAAATTCTATGGGCAGAATCTACAAAAAGGAGCAGAATTTTCATGTCAAAAAATAAAGGATGTTAACAGTTTGAACACTTTAGAGAAAACTGACATGAAATATTTCCGTTTACCTCTGAGTTCTATCAAATTACTGATTTTTAAAACAGCAGAATTAATCGGTCTGAAAATTTTGAAAGAACATTGGCTGGCTAACAGTGGAATCTTTGTATATACCTTTTGTTTACATGCCTCACTGTCAACATGCCTAGATCAATATACAACTGTTCTTTAAAAAACAATCAATCATGTGAACAATACTATTCAGAATGGTAGTACCAATTACCAAAATTACACATTCAAGTTTCCAAATGTATTTGCCTCATATTACATGTAAGATTACATTTATATTTTTCATGTTATCGTTTACTTCATCACTTTTATTACAAAAATAATACTGTTTGAAACCTTAGACTACAAATTGTAATCTGTGCCAAAATCAGTCTCCATTTGTCTCATTAACAGAATCAATGCATATATGGGAAAGCTAAAATATAATATTATTACCTTTTCAGTCTCCAAAAATTTATTTTCAAAAATGAATGAGATGCAGTTCCTAACAACTTCCAGTCTTTGTGCACTATTGAAAACGGTGCTTCCTTTTTCCATTATGGAAACTAACACAGAAAGAGAAGAATAAACATCTGTGAATGTCTTCTGCAACAGTCACAAAGAATAGCAGAAAGTTCTTTAAAATAAACAATGTGCCCTCCATTTTATTCTGTTAAGCATGTACTATCAGTAAGCATATACAAATGTAAACACAGAATCTGCTTTTTTCTATAATACTTTTATGAGAGCTCTGATTTACAATTAAACCAGAAGATTTTCTCTGTTTTCTATAGGTACAACAAGATTCCAATCTTCAGAACAAGTTAACGTGCTAATGAAATACATGAAGAAAAACTGATATACAAGATGTTTGTGTGTATATACAAACACACGCACACACACTTGTTCCATAGCAAATCACATAGCTTTGCACATTTTGCAGGAGAAATCAGACAGGAGATAGATACTTTATTCTAAAAGAATGCTTCTGCCACCTCAAGAATCCCATGAAATGAAATATAACCTGAAAAAAATTTTCTCTTTTCTAGATTCAGATTTGCTGGGATCTAAAGATCATTTTCTAAAAGTGTTAATCTGCTGTGAATTTCTGGTAAATAACATTCTTTTTCTCTATTTAGAATCTAGTAAATAGACTACAAATGCAGAATAATTCCTTTTTGTAGATAATGAGCTCCTAAAATCCAAGGACATTGACTCTGATGACAATTGGGAATACGACTGCTTTTAAAAAAATGTGCAACTTTGACATAAATATAAGCTCATTAAGAAACAAAATCTTCTCTCACACTTAGCCTGGAAACACTTCTAAGGAACATAACAGATAGTAGCAGATAAGACAATAAGTAACAGATTTAATAATATAGTCAAAAGCAAAGGTAGGTAAACGGAGTTTACCCTCTTCTCACACAAACCCAAAGAAAAATAGGTCTCAAGAGGCCATCTATCTCATCCCCTCTATCCACAGACAAGATTGATTCTATTTATGTTATTCCTCGTTTGTCTAATAAGTTCTCAAAGTTCTGCGATAACAGACTGTGGCTTCAAAATAAATCCATTCAACTGCCTCACAATCTTCATTTTACCAAGTTTTCCCTGACAAATAACTTCAGCATTGTAATTACATCTATTAATTCTTGTCACTGTAGATTATTCCCTTCCTCTTTTTAACAGCCTCTTACACATAGAAGACTGCTACTATGTCTCCCCTTAGTCTTTAATTTTCAGTCTAAACAAATGTCCATCTTTCCACAAATGTCACATTCTCCAGGCCACTGGTCATTCTTGTTGACGACTTCTGGACACCCTCCAAAACAACCAAAAATGCAGCTGGATCTTCCAGTGTCCAAAAATGGATACTGTCTACAGTGAGAGGATTTCTCCATAGGGTTCACTGATTGTACTCCTGTTTATGCATCTCACTAAGATGTTTGTCTTTTTTGCAATAGTTTGACATTACTGGGCCACGTCTGCCCTATTATAATCTCAAAATGAATTTCTGAAGAAATACTGCCTAGTCAGTTAAGCATGCCTGTACAACTACAGTACATTATTTGAAGAAAAAGGCTATAGAAGGACAACATTCAATAGTGATTAGACCTCTAACTTTCCACAATTAATCGCAATTCTAATCCCCTCCTTGAAAAATGTTCACAAGCTCTACTAGCTGTGTTCTGCATGTTTACTGAGTACACTCTCCCATGCCATCATCCATATTGATGAGTATGATTAGGATTAGTATAATTCTTCTGGTGTTAAAACTAAATGGAGAAATGTTTACCTCTGCTCTTTATATTTAAAGAGTTTAGATAAAGCCCTCCCCTCATCATCCCACTTCTCTGGGTTGAACAAACCAAGGGACCTGAGCTGCTCCTCACATGTCTTGTTCTCTAGATCCTTCACCACCTTTGTACTCCTCCTTTGAAGGCTCTCTAATAGCTTTATGTCCTTACATTGCAGCACCCAAAACTGTAAAGTGATTGAGGTGAGGCCAATGCAGAGCAGAGTGGGATAATCCTTTCCCTTGACTGGCTGGAAGTGCTGGTAGTAGTAGAGAGTGACAGATAAGGTCTCACCTCAGCCTCCTGCTCTCCAGGCTAGAGGACCCTAGTTCACCCAGCCCTTCCTCCTACGCCTTGTTTTCTAGTCTCTTCACCAGCTTGGTTCCCTTTCTCTGAATAAATTCCAGCAACTCGGTGTTTTTCTTGGGAGCAACACATTGCAGCCATGCTGATCATACACTCAAAACATGAGAAACAGTAAAAATCAGGGAACAAGTAAACATACCAACAGGGGGACCTGCTGGAACAACACACTTCTTGTCCCCCCTGGTGGCAGGAGGAGCACCCTGACTCCTTGCAAGGCCCTCCTGGAGCAGCTCCTGTACTCGGCACTCATTGATCCGGGGGAACGGGAGGATGTGAACCCGCAAGTGGGAGCCCTCCGTGGGCCGTGGCACTTTCTGGAATGCTATGTGGGGATTGGGATTCTCCTGCAGGCCAAAGGCACAATGTTAGACAAAAATCTTAACTTCTGTTACCATCTGCCTCAGCTACTTTTACCATTGTTATTACCTGTCATATCTGAGAGATTAAGAAGCCAACTAACAAAGGTAACCAATAGATGTTTGAAATTCTTACCATCTTTGATTCATTAAATGTAATACTTCCAAACTCATTAAATGCTTTTAGAAAATTATGCTTGTCAAAATTCAGTGTAATTCAAAAAAGAGAGCAAAAGAAAATCACAGCTTAACTTAGGTTGCTTTTCTGCCACTTAATATTTACAATTTACAGAGAAGAGTCTGAAAATTGTCCTACTGACTAGAGACAGATACAAAAATACTATAATATACAGTCTTATCAACAAGTACTCAGAAACATTCTCAGCTTGGTTAAGTCTAGAAATGAAAATTCATTTTTGTATCATGTAAACTATTGCCCTCCTTCACTAGGTAACAATTTTCAATCTTCTTATGCATCATAAAAATGTTATACAGTTCACTCTTTACACTAAAGAAATGAAAAACATTTAAAGGTAATCAAAAAGAGGGAATGATGGACTGAAAAATAAATAAAAAAAAAAAAACAACAAAACCCTGTCACATCAGATTCTGGAGTGTTCTCAGCAGATAGAAAAGGCTTCTATCATTGTAAAAAGTCAAAATTTCCGCCGCAAAAAAGTTGGTCTACAGTGATTTTTCTTTTATGGTCTTTGTAAATGTAATAAGCATAAAATGTTCACCCTTGATTTTAGGTCTTCTTGAAGAGGTCTTTGAAATAGAGACAAAGAAAAAAAGAAAAAAACAGTTCAGTTTAACACTGCAGAACACTGCCATACTTGTTTTTACCAAAGTAACTGCTCCATCAGCTACTGCAAAATTGTTCTGATATTCTTCTTGGTCTTGACATAACTGTGCAGTACAGTAACACCAAAGATGAGCAAAAAGTGCTCCCTACCATAAAACAGAGACATTGTTTACATGAGGGCTACTTCTTGCTCTATGTCAGTAGGCTCTTTGGTGTTTGTGGCATCTTCTGCCACAGATGGTCAGCAACAAAGCTCACCACAAACCAGCAAATTTCACTTCAATGGCTCCACACTGATTTCAGCATGTGTAAGACATACTTCCCAGAAAGACATTCTAAGGACAGCAAAGTATGAAAATCTACAATTTCTTTTATTTTTTCCCCTCTAATAGCTGGCAATCTTTTCTGACTTTTTGTCTGTTTTCTGGCTCCAGGTTCTACCGTTTCCAAAATACAGCAGAGATCTAAATGCTACTCAAGATTTCTATAAACATTAAGATTATCACACCTGGTGTCTTGAGCAATGTCATACCAATCAAATCAAATAGTATATTTTCTTCCCTTCATTCATATAACAGGGGCTGTTATTAGTCATATTTGAACTTACTCAGTTTTACTCTATGCTGTTCCTTTTAACTGGCTACATACAGCTGCCAAAGAGTGTTATTCAATCAACCATGTTTCTGTTATACAAGCACAACTAGCTTGCAACAAAAATCAAAACTTGTACTTAGCCTGATGCTTTCATTTACAGAAGCAAAAGGCAACAAGGAGACTGAATAAGTCAACTTGAAAACAAGCAGTCTCAGATTGATATATCTGGCCTCAGATGCAGAAAAACAAACCACCTACTTAGCTGTACAAATTCTCTGCAGAGAGTTTAATGCAACAAGCCAAAAACCTAGCTAATAGGATGAGAAAGGGAACACAAGATCAACAGGGGGTAACAGAAAATATAAAATGGGAAAAAAGATGGAAAGAAAAAATGACTGCATCATATTCCATTTCACAGACCAGAAAGATTCAGACAAAAGATACAGAAAAAGTTACATTCACCTTGGAGGTCACAAAGCTAATGCTGGTTCTGTGTATGCAATGATACACAGATCAGGAGGGAGCACAGGTCTAATGTCTTCAACTACTGAAGCAGTAGATGCCAAATGAGAATCAAAAGAAATCATTCTAAACTTAACTTCTAGAAGCAATGTTGCTCACTAAAGTGCATTATTTGAAGATGCAAAATTATTAAAAAATTGACGTCTAAAGTCATTGATGTAGTGGTAGGAAGCAGTATCTGGTCAATTGCAACGGTATAAACAAATTTTACAATGAGAACAAATGAAAATGAATGAGTTTTGACACCAATTTTAAGAAATCATTTAAGTGATAATTTGTACATATACAGTAGATTCTTTCACTATAAAGACATACATACAAAGAGAGAGGCACACAGACATACACAGACTAGAAAACAAACACAAACGTTGCCCATTTTATGAATAGTAGTTCAGAATCATAAAAAGAATTATAATTTGGAAGAACTGTTCTGTATTTATAGGACATTACCACAATAATTATACACTTGTAACACTAACTTGTAAAAAAGCAAACGAACACAACAACAAACCCAACACTCTAAAAAATAGCTCAATTTTACTGAAACTTGTATGCTATTCCTGATTTTTTTCTGCCATGGCTTCCTCATATTTGATTTCATGAATCTCCATCATCTAACCAAAGAGAAACAGAGCAGTTGACCTGAATAATGCCCACTGACTTTTTAATCATCCTAATGGTGATCAATAAAACTTCAGTCAGTGTTAGCCTGAAATAAAGACCTAAATCTGGAGACAGCATTTCATTTTACAGAGCACTACTGTTAAGTAAGTGCCACAGAATATAACTTCCTATTCAGAAACTTTAATTTCAGGATTCATACTTTTAACATGTAATAGAAGAAGATGATCTCATCAGTACTTATCAGAAAGAATGGTATAGGACAAGGAGGTATGCCATGAAACACGTAACACTTTAGTATTACAGATGAAATTTCATGGATTAAATTAATATAACAAATATTCTCCTGTCTGATGTCCTGCTACATTTTCCTAAGGAATATTTAATTATTATAAGTCAAAGACATCAGCGCGAGGTTATCAGTATTAAGATACTCTAACATGTACGCTCAATCACGTGTGGATGAAAAATAACATTTCCTACACATTTTTAAATGTGAAATGATTTTAGTTCAGAAAGATGCACTTGCTTTCTTCTTCTCATGTCTAATCTAAACAAGGTAGGTTAACATATGTATCAACTAGATCCACCGAACGGTCTAGGTTGGAAAGGACCTCAACGATTATTCAGTTTCAACTGTCTGCTAGACCAGGTTGCTCATAGCCCCAAACAGCCTGGCCCTGAACATCCCCAGAGAGGGGACGTCCAAGAAGTACATTTAAAACTCCATCTCAGTTGTAAAAACTGTACATCCAGTTTCAACAAACATGCAACTAATTAAACAAAATCCCCTACGTAAACCTTGGCAGAAAATGTCATGAAGGAAGTTTTGAACTTTTGTCTTTCACTACCATAAATCTCATGCTCTTGTACTAAAATTACAAGAAAGGGTACATGACACAATCTGCTGTACATCATTCACATCAGCTCTACCTCATTTGTGTGTGAAAATGCAGATGGAAAGTTCAGAACCACTTTGATAGCAGAAGAGGAAGAACAGTGGCAGTTATTGATTGTCTCCAAAGCCACACATAAACCATGACCCAGATAACATGAATAACTAATTGTCAAACTCCCAAGCACCCATGCTCCCGGTGACTGCCAACCTGGTGAGTATTTCTTCCTCAGTGGCTTCCTCCAAACCACAGCTCCAAAGGAAGGTAAGCAGGAAGGCAAGTGACAATTCTGACTAAAGTTACTCTATGCACTTCCCTGAAAGCATGGATTAGGATTGATGGCTGTACGCTGGCTAAGTAACCACTCCTGGAGTTTAAAATTTAACACTGTCAAAAATACCTCCACTTAAAAAATACTCTGTTTCAGAAGTCACTTTACTACATATGCTCACAGAGTTTTAAGTTCCATTTTAGCACAACTTTATTTGAAATGTATACAGCGTCACTATTATATTGAAATACACATTGCATCTTTACTCTTCCTATACCTCTCTTCAATGAAGAAACACGTAAATGCAATATTTTAATATAGACAGCAAGAATCCTCCCTAACTATGTTCTTCGATATTATGTAGAATTAGTAAAATAATACTAACAGAACAGTTCCACTACCAGCTCTTCTGACTTGGGTCCTATCACATAACACAAAACTCTTCCCCATAATTGCAGGCAAGGAGAAGAGAAGCACACCAGGAACAGTCACAGAATGTGGTGTGAAATCCTAAATAAATTCTTCCATTCAAAAAACGTAGAAAGGTCATACAGCTATTTAGGAGAAGATGAAAGACAAAGAGTGGAGGATGGGGAAGAGGGAGAACATATCTGGACACAGGTAAACAAATTCTGCAACTAAGGACAATACTGAAAGCCAGACTAGCATCATTTCCCACACACCATTTAAAACATATAAATCTAAAGACACAAGACCATCACGTGCAAGAGTTATAAAATTTTGGATTTACAATGTTAAATATATTAATACCACCCAAAGCAGAGACTACATTAACACTGATGAAATGCTCAAAGAAAATACATTTCGGGAAAAAAAAAAAAAAAGGAAAAAAAAGCCCATAATTTAGCAGAAGTTAGAAATTCCTGCACTTTTATAGCAGAACAGTTGTAAATCAGAGTTTTGTGGAAGTGGGATACAGAAAAGATATGGTGATAAAGGTGTTGACTGACTGCAAAACAGATATTGCTCTATAGAGTCTGAACAACAGGAAATATGAGGAGGATGCAGATTAGCTGATGCCAAATAAAACAAGTAAACAAAAAAACACAACCCTATTTAATGGAACGATAAGGGATTTTAGAAAAGCACTGCAAAATATAAAGGCATGATAGGAAGGAAAGAATGAAACTGGAAACAGTATTCTAGGAAATCCGAAGAGTCCAAGAATCAATTTTTAAGCTATTAAATAGTTAACACTTGCTGAACATAGAATCCAGAGGTCTGGGTTACACAGCAGGACACATCTGCTGGAAGAATACACTACGCCAAACTGGATATATATTTTTCATATAGGAAACTGTTGAGATAAGATAGGAGATATGTTTGGCACAGACAGGTTGCAGCAGAGAAAATAACAGTTTGTAAACATAGTGAATATACATGAAAAAAACTGTGTGCTAAACAGCAGAAGGTTACTGGTAAATCACTATTAACATTATTAAATAAGTATTAATATATTGAACTTCCTTAACACACAAGATTGTTGGGATTTAAAGCTCTCAATTCTTTAGCTATAACACAGATGAATACCACAAGCACTCTCTTCTGTTTTCAGACACTGGATCAATCTCAGAAAACTTAATTTTCCATGTTATCAATTCTGAAGTGCAATAGGTAGAGTAAACTTACATTTTTGAAGAGCTGTTCTGCAAGTTCTCTAACATGCTTTATCATTTTTGGCGGATTACCTTCGTCAGCTTTAATTCTTTCAACTTCAAACGCTACCAACTTAAAAAAAAAAAAGTTTAAAATTCAAATCAAAGTTATCTATTTACTGCATTATGAAATGTTAACATTAAATTGAAACTGAGAAAGAAAAAATGGAAAAATTTGCAGTCACTTTGCTCTACAACATGACATTTTTTCACTTTCATATAGAGCTGCTGCCAGATTTTATAGACTAACCTAACACAGAAAGTCCTACATACCTAAGTCATTCCTTTAGCATTTCTACCACTATAATCCACATTTCTCAAATGCACCATTACTAAGCAGAGTTAATGCCAAACTCTATTTGTAGTGTATATTCAAATTAAAAGCAGCACAGGAAAAGTATGGTACTGATTTTTAAATGAAAAAATGTTTGTCCCAGTTCATTTTCTTGGGTATGTATGTAATTTAATATTTCTCATTACTTTTTCAGTGTTTCTGAGAATGTAATTAAATTATTCAATTCTGTAACAGAATATGTGATGCATTTCACATTTCCAAATCTGACAATAGGAACAGTATTACTGTGACTTACACATGGTAATACACTTACACAAATCTTTAATTCCATATATAAGGGCAGGGTGTGATTTTATGAAAGTAAGCTAGAAATGCACGATTACTAGAAAATGAGAATACAGAAGAATAACATAAGTTTTACGTAACAAACGGACAGTATTTGAAACCACTTAAGGTTTTCAGAGGTAGAAATGTCACAGGTACGTTTTTGTTTACTTGGGATTAAAAGAAGAAAATAAAAGAAAAACAGCTTTCACCTCATCAAAAAGATCACAGGTTCTAAAGGGAGGACCCCTCTCTGAAACAAAACCAGCAAATGCCATTCCATTGAGAACTTTAGTTAGAAAGTCATTCTCAACCAAGCCTCGCTGGCCCAAAAAGGCTGCCTGCATTAAAGACAGAAGAGAAGGCAAGCATTTTATCAGTATCAAAACTACAAACAACTATTTTCGTATGAGCAATCCATGCACTTTCAACAGACTTCAGTAATATGAGGTACTTTCTAATTAAAATGTAATATGTTACATAATAACTTTTTATACATACACTTATGCCAGGAACAATGCAACAGAATTTGGATGCACACATTTTATCAATCAATATTTTATCAATAGGTAATAAAACTGTTACCTTCAATTACTGCCTTGTAAAAACATGCCTAAGTTTTCAAAATTCCTTCATCATTATAAAGAAACATTAAAAGAATAATTTTAATGTTGTTGGCTTCATGTTTATCACTGTCTCTGCAATTCATTCCACTAAAAAGAATTGATTAAAAGATAAGTTGAAAAGGTATGTTTATAAATTTGATAAATTTTTGCATGTCAACAGCAATCTAAAAACTACCTGAGATTTAACTTTCAGTTTTGTATACACTTGTTCAAAAGGCAAGCACATGGCAATAACGTAACACCTACAAACGCTAACCAAATAAAAATAACTGCTTCTCTTTTACCTTGTGGAAATGTATGACTGGTTCAGCATGAATTCTTATGAGCTGAAGGCATGACCGGTATCCTTGGAAAAGTTGTGCAAACAGCCTGAGGAAAATAGCTCGCACTTCTTTATCCTATAAGCATTGAACATCTTGTCAAAACATTTATTTTATAAATCTTCACAATTTGTAAAAAGCTAATTGATAGAATGCCTAAGTGCATCACATGAAGTGCAAACATACAATTCCATCCGATGTGAGGCTACAGTTACACTCATCTGTGTCCAGACCACAAGGGCAGACTCAGTACATGCCCACACCTTTTCTCCTGTTCTTTTTTCACACCTGGATAGTGCTGTCAGTATCAGGGCAATGCAAATATAACTGTTTGGATGGTCCTACAGTGAATCCCAAATAGGAACTGACATGAGTGAAAATCCACGCTAATTAAAGAAAAGTAGGTATCTTAGTCTGTATTTATTACCTAAGATAGCATGGCTCTACAGTGCCATTGGAGGTGGGTACCACTGAAGCAGGTTTATTTTGATCAAATTGAGTAGGGGAGTGCTTACAGACATGGATGAGCTAGTGGAACTGATATGAACAGATGAGGGCAGCCTTGGGACAGGGTCATCTTCAGGCCAGATGCTATTAAAACTACTGCAATCAAATACCGTGTCGTCCACATTATTTTCATTTCATTGACAGTATCTAACCAGACCACAGCTAAGTATAAAACCAGAGGTCCTAGAAAGTGCCTGAATTAATTTTTACAGAAATTTTAACTTGAAAAACTGCAAGCAGTGAAGAAAATTAGACTACCAAATTAGGCAAAAAGCTGATCAACTAGACAACTATAAGCAGCTAGTAAATATAAGCTGTTAAAGGATGCGATAACTTCTTAAATAAATAAATTTAGGCCTCTATAAGATTCCATAAAGCTTTCCTATGTGAACTTTTTAGACATCTCAATTTGATTGGTGTTATTCTATTTTTACCTCATTTCTACAAGGACTGACTTTACCGAGAGAAATCCAAGTTTGTGTGGGTCCAAGCTGTTCTCAAACATTTTAACAGGCTCATTTGCAGTCTGACTTTTTGAACAACTTGAAGACAAGGTTACTTCTTTCATATTAAATAATATTCACATTTTCATACTGTGACATTAATCAATTTATCATGTCACTGTTCAAAATGAGACTTGAATTCTACCATTAGTTTAAATATCTGGACGCCATTTCATATCTTCAGTAATGAAAAAAATCTTAAACCAATAAACAAATACAAAAAATATATTTTAGAACTTAGAACTTACTAGGTTTTTGAATACACCTGCAAAACAAAACCAAGATGTACTTTAAAACTGAATTGGCTCTTAAATTTTATTTCTGACTAGCCACTCCAGTTGCTTCTGCAAGCAAAAGCCAATAGCTTTACTAAGTTAATAGTAATGACAAGTTTTCTGCTTGAGAAACTCAGACATAACATACAAATCTTACCAGCATTTTCATGTGCGATAAAGCTGTCCGTGGGGGAGGGAATGCATAATCTGCTGTTTCCAAATCGGGATGCAAAACCTAGAGAATTTTTAAGACAATTTTTTTCCACTTATTCTGCTGAGGCAAGGACTTTTTTTTTTTTATTATTTCCCTAAACAATATTTACAGGTTGTTCACTTCAAGTAATAGACTGAGGAAAATTATAGACTTCACGTAAACAAAGGTTGAATTAATTTATCGGCTTCATGCTTCTATATGTGAGTTAGTTATCACAAACTCCTAAACCTAGATAACACAATAATTTTTTCCTAGACAGAAAGTTGAGATACTTACTTGGGAGATTCCTTAAAATCAGTTATTCTTAGATACTAACAAAGGGGCATTATAAAAGTAAACCTTAAGAGTTACTGATCATTTGTTTGCTGATCTTCAAATGAATAAACAGCTAGGATGGGTTCCAAAAAATGTAAAAGATGTGGAAACAAATAGCTATTGCTCAAAACTTTCCTCTTGAAAAAAGTCTTATTTTGTTACTAAATTAAATTACTGACATCATTAACTCTAACTTCAGATAATAATTTAAAACAAGGAGTGTTGGCATGCTTCATAGTTTGAAATATCATATTTCACTGTGCTTGAAAGCAATTTAATATTAAAATACTTTCTTCATGCTTTTAAAAGTGATGAGAAAATGAAAAATGAGTTTTGTATCAAAACATACCAGAGAAAGCGCCATTTGAGTCTGATGTAGCAGTGGCTCTGGGAGCTGAGAAAGATGAATACATTCAGGAATTTTAATGGTGCCTCCATCCAGATCAGCAATGATTACATCTAACTGTAAAGGATAAACAAAAAAAATTTTAGTAGTGCTGTGAGCATTGTATTATGAGCATACTTTAAATAATCAACAGTTCAAATTTCATAATCTACACATATTAAGAAAGGCAAATTAAAACAGTACTAACTTACAGAATGTTTTTGATAAGGGAATACTCCAAATACTTCCTATTACTGAACCTAGATGTGAAAAATGAATATAAAACCAAGCGCTTATGGATGATCCAGGTCTGTGTTGAGTGATGTGAGATATTCGATAATCTGTTTTATGTAAAACTACTTGTTTCTAGGCATCTCCGTAACCTTAGATCAGATACTTAAGTGCACAGTTAAAAAGTAAGCATTAAACAAATGGGGACATAGCGATAAAAATAAAAGAGGTGTTCAAATTCATGGTTGACATGACAAAGTTGGAAATGGATCCATTCCTTCACATCTTGCACTCCATGAAACCATTTCCCTCCTTTACTTTAGTCTTAATAAATTTATAGAAGAATTTATGCTTTCGCTTTTCCTCCTGATTGTCTTGTATTTTACAGTAATATTTTCAAAAGATATAAATAAGAACACCTATGAAGCATGGAAAATCTCTGCATCATAGATGACATAGACTATGACCATTCTGGGCAGTCATACTTACAAGCTCATGAATGTCATTACGGAAGACAGAATGTACACCAATTATGAAAGGTGTTGGTGAACTGAGAACTTCCAATAGCTGTGCAGGAAGAATTGGAATATAGGGGTAACTGTGAAAGGAATAGATAAAGTATAATAAAATCTTGTATTTCTTTACATAAAACTTTTTTTTTTTTTCAATCTTCCTGTAAGAGTTGCATTTACTATAAGCACTTTTTAATTTTAAGAAAAAATGTGAAAACTTCATAAAGAAGTATCTGTCACATAAACTCAAGAAATGATTATATTACAGTGTCTACAGTTCATTGTAAACAAGCCTATCTTGCAAAATAAAAGCAATTTATATCCGTAATATTTATGTTATGCAGATATTACATTCATCCAAAACTTATAGGTAGTTAGAGACATTAAAGTTATAGACAATACTTTCATTTTAAAAACACGGTTAGATATTAAAAAGAAAGTTACAGTTTAGACTTCTGTAAAATGTTACTAATAAAAAAAATGTCAAAATGAAATACTGAAGTGACTGCTAAACATACAGACCTACTTCAGATATTACTTTCATGCTTACGATCAATAATTAGTGTTTTCATTAGAACAAGACAAAAATCTGGATCTAAATTAACCAGTGCATTTCAACTCTTAACAGATAATTATGACTAAAAATATACATTAATTACTGTTTAACACTAACATTCCAACATATTCAATTTTTTCTCCTTTTTATTCTATATTAATACCATGCCTACCTCTGAAATACTTAAAACACATAAAATTATTAACATACAAGCATTCCTTAAAACAGATGAGTCAGAATTACATGCCTTCTTACTTAAAAGCCAAATAACTTGACATTAAGTTTTCCACTTTATAATGTTGGACCCAGATGGGACTTTTTATACTTAAATTTGATTTAAATTCATTCTCTGGAGAATATTTGTCAATGACTTGAAACTGTGTTACCAGCTAATACAAAAATGTTTTCTTAGAATCAAGGAAACTTTCAGGTTCTAAAGAGCCCCAGGAGATCACTAAATCTAACCTGCTTAAAGCAGGACCAAGAGTGAATTCAGATCGAGCTGTACTGGGCTTTGTCCAGTTGGGTTCTGAAAACCCACAGGGATGGAAATTCTACAGTCTTCCACTCTGTTTCAGTGCTTAGTTATTCTTTAATAAAACATGTTTTCCCTGTATCCAGTCAGAAACCCAGCGCTCTGCTGTTTCAATTTTTGACCACAGTCTCTCATTCTCTTGGCATGCACCATCTCTTACTTTCTGGCACACTGCTGTTAGGTCCTGCCCGAATGCTTTCTTCATGGATTTACTTATGGATCACCAGTATCAAGTTTTACCATCTCACCATGCTGTGAATTGGGTTCTTTTGTATTTGCAGATAGGTCATTTCTCCCTTCATGGTTTCACTGTCATAATGCAAAATATTTTCAAATGCTGCATATAAGACTTGTATGAGACATGCATATTTGATCAATAAAACCTCATTTGAAACTTATTTGAACAAACACAGCACAGCTTTTGCTAATGACAATGCAACACAAGTTACAAGTTATGCAATGAGTCAAAGAATTCAGAGATTTACAACTCAACTCACCTATATTTGAGAGGAAACATCAAAGACTCCAGAGCCCTGCAGGCATCACTGAGCCTCTGAAAACTTGCTGAGTGAAAGAGAACTTTATTTTCTGTAAGCACGGCGCAGAACAAGCTGAGTACATTTTGGATTCCTTTAAAAACATAAAAAATAAAAACAAACCTGTAACAAATATCCAAAAGAATATGCAAAATTACATTAAAATGCACCATTATCTAGGGGAATTTTCCAAGAACACATGCAAATCCATAAATTGCCAATCCCCATTTTTTCAACCCCTTCTGTAGCTACTGCAACTTTCAACCAATTTCTCAGGTTACTAAAACACCATCTAAATACATTTCCAATATATTCTATTACATCTGGTTTTTCAATGCCACTTTCCAAAAAAATTCCTCTTCTCTGCACAAATCCCAGCAACACTTAATAATGGCTTCAAACAGTACCATGTGCACCTTCAGCATAACCTTCTATGTATCTAGAATTCAATTCTGGTCACTTATCCAGGCTTAATACTGCTAAGCTGAAAAATAAAACGACACATACTTCCTAGTAAGCATGCTCATAATTTATCCATAGAAAGCATTTTAGGAGTCATGAGGTTAAAAACTGTGCAGTAAGAGCATGCAGTGTCATTAGAAAGATATGTTAAAGAGAGTTGACCACTTAAATGAAACCCACTGGATTTTGGGTAAGATACATGAATCAGATTATGGGATTTTTTTTTTTAATTTTTTATTTTTTAAGAGATAATTTACCCTTGAGACAAAGCTGTATGCTTACAGGGAAAACCAAAAATACATTTCCTTTCAAACAAAGTTCCATTCTGAGAAATAGACATGTCTGAGATACGATCAAATTTATGAAATTTCCTGAAATATGCTGGAATGCACAATGGTTCCTTGAGGATACAGCTTGTGTTATCAGTAAGACAGTCTGCACTACCTTTACAAAACTACTGCTTATCTTAAAGCAATCTTCCTAAAGAAGTGTGACTACTGAGAGCAACCACAGTCATATTATATTTAACAACTCATCTGGCTTCAGTAACTTTTATTTTGTTTAGACAAATTTTTTCTCTGTAACTTTGAAATGTTGCTTCTTATAAAGGACAAGGATTCAGAGAGAACTTTTGAGAAAAAGATTTACTAGGATGAGTAAGTCAATAACATAACTCTTTTGAACTCTGTTCTCCAAGAATCCTAACACAGCTTCATGAAATCAATGGCAGAGACTTGAGAGGAAGCTATTGGTAATATTAATAATGAGCTACTGTAAATCAAGCTACTTTGCAATACACGATATAAGTATAGCTTTAAAGAAAAGCCAAGTCTCTTTAACGTGAATGAAAAAACACTCATCAGGGAATGGTTAGAAGCTAAACTGAAACAGTGCCCTTTCTTGTATGTAAGAATGACTACATTTGTAAAGCAAGTTAGAAGCTGCTGCTAGTTCAGAAATCTCTGTCAGAAATTAAAAACTTAAACAGCTGTTTGCATAGAAAACTGCAAGCAAGCAGGCTTATTTCTCTATTTAATTCCATGCCAAATAACTTATCAAGATGCTTGGGAATATATTTTAGAACATCTGAAATTGTTTTCTAATAGTCAAATGCAACAGTTGTCAAACAAGCTTATATAAAACTACATGGTCTTTGGCAGGTATTACCAAGGAAAACAAATTCGTATAGCATATAAATATCCACACTATGGAAATCAGTCTGGTTTTGCTGTATATAAGTAGCTGCAGATAAAGATGTAGTTCACACTTCACACAGGTATTTCTCATAGCTTAATCAGCCCCAATACAATTTGAAACTAAGATGACTATTTTTTAGCTGCTACCTCCCGCATGCAAACTTATGCCATGCAAAAGAATATTTAGAATCATAGAACCATTAAGTTTGGAAAAGTCCTCCGAGATCATCTAGCCCAACTCCCCATCTATCATCAATATTGCCCATTAAACCACATCCTTAAGAACCACAACTAACCCTAATTTGAACAGCTCCAGCAATGGTGATTCAATCACCTTCGTAGGCAGCCCATTCCAGTGCCTGACCATGCTATCAGAGAAGTTTTTCTTAACATCCAATTTGAAATTTCCTGGAACAACTTGAGGCCATTCCCTCTAGCCCTGTCACTAGTTACATGGGAAAAGAGGTTGACCATTACTTCACCACAACCTCCTTTCAAGTAACTGTAGAGGGCAATATGGACTATCTGAGACTCCTCCAGACTGAACAATCCCAGTCCCCTCAATCACTCCTCATAAGGCCTGTGCTCCAGACCCCTCACCAGCTTTGTTGCCCTTCTTTGAACACACTTCAAAGCCTTGATGTCTTTCCTGTAGTGAAGTCTTGTACTAAACACAGTACTCGAGGTGCAGCCTCACCAGAGCTGAGTACAGGGGGATGATCACTTACCTGCTCCTGCTGGCAACAGCATTTCTGATACAAGCCAGGATGCCACTGGCCTTCTTGGCCACCTGGGCACACTGCTGGCTCATATTTAACTGAGCATCTGCCAACACCCTGGCCCGTTTCCTCCATGCAGCTTTCCAGCCACTCTGCCCCAAGCCTGTAGCAATGCACGGGACTGTTGTAACCAAAACACAGGTCTCAGCACTTGGCCTTGTTAAAGCTGATTTAATTTGACCCAGTCCATCGATCTAGCCTGTCCAGATTGTACTGCAGGGCCTTGCTACCCTCAGGCAGATGAACAGTTCTTTCCACACTTCCAAATTGGTGTCATCTGCAAACTTACTGAGGGTACACCCAATCCCCTCATCCAAGTTACCAAAAAAATACCAAACAGGACAGGCCTGAATATTCAACCCCTGGGGAGCATTACTCATGACCAGTCACCAGCTGGATTTAATTCCATTCACATCCACTCTCTAGGCCTAACCAGCCAGTCAGTTCTTTACCTAGCAAAGAGTGTGCTGTCAGCTTCTCCAGGAGGGTACTGTGGGAACCAGAGCGAAAGGCTTTGCTGAAGACCAGGTAACCACATCAACAGCCTTTCATCTACCAGGTGGGTCACCTGGTCACAGAATGAGATGAGGTTGGTCAAGCAGGACCTGCCTTACACCTGATCCCCTGGCTGCCACACACTTGCCACGTGACCACGCTCAAATGATCACCATGACCTTCCCCAGTATCAAGGTCAGGCTGATAGGCCTATAAACTCCACAGATCTGCCTTATGACCCCTATTGTAATTGTTTTTATTATATTCCATTTGCTGCCCTTCAGTACTTCCTCACTTTCCATGGAGAATGAATTTAAAATGTTTGTTGCAATATGAATACACCAGGTATAGCCCCAGCTTTGCTAAATTAGACAAAAGCACTGCTTTATTTACAGAGCTTGTGTCAGGGACCGAAACTGAGCGCATCTAAGTACATCTCCTACACCTGTCAGCAGGTCCTGTAAGAAGTGGCAAGAAAAAAACAACAGTAATGACACTGGGAAAGATACAACACAGAGTTTAAAAAGGGACAAATGAAAGCTCTAGCCAAAGCAAAGAGACTGCCCAGCCACTGGCCATTACATAAGAAAGTATAGGAGAAATTCTCTCTCCTGTTTGGCATTCCCTCGCATATGTCCAAAGTCCTTGGAAAAAGTGGTTAAAAGCAGCTGCAAGCTGTGCACGTTGCTGCCATGCAATCTGCAGCTGGCCAACAGGCCTCCATGCTGAACAAGCTGGGCATAACAGCACATGTTGGGCCTGGCACAGCTTGGCTGCAATTTGGGTAAAGGCCAAATGCAGACAAGAGACATGGGAACAAAGTGCCTCAGTTACCTCATGCGACAGACAGAGCCTGAAAGGCCTTCCTAGCTTCAGAAAACCTGAAATTTTCAGTGCTTTCAGTCTCCATCTGAAAATTACGGACTTCTGTACACAACACACAAGAAAATTAAATAAAATCAACTGTTTAAGATGAAGAATAGCATAGAATTTTCTTACTTTCAAGATAGTAGCCTGAAGTTGATGCAAAATAATAGCTCCACACATACTTTCAAATGTATTTTTTTCAAGAATACAGATTGTGAAAGAATTTTTCATCTGACAGAATCAAATTACTCACAGAAAAGTTTTCGATCACTTTCCTTCCACAAATAATTTAAATAATCAATTAAATTATCTGACCACACCAAAATGTTCAAGTCCAGAACATGAATTTACTGAAAAGAAACAGCTCCGAATAACAGTCTGTGTCTAGTTTCCTCATGCTACACACTCCAGCTTGTTTGTAACCTTGAACTGCACACTGTTCTTCAGACTCAACACTACATCCGATGCTCATTTGTCAGGGCATAAATAGACAACATGAAAAACAACAAACAAGCTGGGTTTTACAGATTATTATTTTGCAGTCTACTGACAGACAGACATCCTGTAAAATATTATACATATGCTGGAAAATTTTGAATGGAGGCTTCCTGACCTTCACTGTTTTCAAGTATTTAAAGAATCTGTAATTTATACTGAATTATCTGACATCCTACATCAACAAATGTATCATTCTGCCTGTTTCCTGTTGTTCTAGAATTTCAGTATTTATTCTATCATGATTAAAAAAAGCACCAAAGTGTACTCGACAAGTTATTAAGTGCCATCTATTTTGCAAGAAAATATAATGGTTTCACTAACTTGTTCGAACATCTTAAAAAGTTTGAAACATGACAGAAGCTTAACTAGCTGGACGTACTATTATACCAATATTCCCCTCTTGAATTACTGGACACAAGAAAAAGCTTAACAGACAAAATAATCCATAACTTAGCCAGACTAATCCAGGAAATGGGTCAACAAAGACAGAAAAGCCTTTCTGAAAGGCCACTGGAGATTGCATAGTACAAGTGCTGTGCCAGGCAGTGTCACACTCTAAAGGTAACTGGGAAACAAAATAAGAGAAAAAATACAGAACACTTTTCATTTTTATTTTTAGATGTAATTGCATAGTGTGGCTAATGAATGAATTACATGCTTAACTAATAAATAAGAGGCAGCAAATATACTCAGTAGTCATAGGTAATCCTTGACAAATTGCATTCATTCGCCCAACCCAAAAATAATTCTGCACCTACCATTAGCTACACACAGATAAAAATGTAAGAACACAACTGCAATGGCATTCAGTTTAGGCTCAATGTACATCTAGGAAATTACATAGTTCAGTGGAACTGTACTCCATATTACACGGTTAAATTGCAGCCAAACTTACTCACAAATGAGAAGCAATATAACTGTGCCAGCACAGTTTTGTGAAGGTTCATTTATCCTGTTTTCTGGCTGGGTAGCATGGAGAATATGAGTCAGAAAAGAACCCCAAGAGATTAATTTATTTGGACTTTGAAAGACTAGGAAGGAGGAGAAGCAGTTTCAAAAGCACAAAGCCTTCAGCTAAGACTCTCTCAAAGAACTGAACATTTCAAGAAGAAAGTGTTCTTCTAATTTCTAAGCACATGGAAGCAAAGTGGCTGTGACATACAGTACTAGAATCAAGACATTTCTAGAAAAAAGCTTTTCATTTTGGGATGGAAGTGAAGGTAATTTAGCATCCAAACCATGAATGCTGCATGTTCTTTAGAAGATTCAGAACAGGTCAAAGTCTTTTCTACAAACCAGCTTCAGGGGAAGTGGGAAGACACAAGATGACTGTGCAGAAAGATAATGCTTTAGACACCAAAAAGGTCAAGTGATTGTTCAACACTGTATCCAAGAGACTGAAAACAAGTATAGCAAAAAAAATCCCTTTAGATAAACATTCCTACCTAAATATTGTTCTCTCAAAATCTAACAATACTAACTCTGTTCTGGCAACACTGATTCAAGCAGATGGTTGACATCCAAACCCAAATATTACACAAGCATGAGGAAATAGAGATCAGACACACTGTATAATCTACTTAGGAAGATGTATGGTCATGTCTGTCATCTGCATGTTGATACCACTTTGTTATTATCAATTTCATTAAATCCCTCTGCAGGCATACTGAAAGAAGGAACAAAAAGTCCTCTAGATTCCATGAATCTTCAAACACAAATCTGCCTATATACTGAGTGATCATGATTAAGCATTTTTTTTTTCCAGAGACGATGACGCAGCTAAAGATAATAAGAAAATATTTGGATAACAACGTCCTCATTCCTGAAAGACAAAAGTTGCAGAACTGTCTCATATGCATAGCATTGAAGTGATACATACCCAAAGTAAGATTACTAGCCTCAAGATTTATGACGGCGTTGAGCAGTTTTCTCAATAAAGCAAGCAGAGACAATGGAAGGTAAAACATACCCATGGTGGTTTCATATATTGAAAGTATTCACATGACAGTGAAGTAAAACGCCAAATTTACATGACATGTTTTAAACTGTACAAATATAACTTGTATTACCAATAGCTTCCAACTGATTACAAGTCCGGCTCACGCAGACAGGTTTGACAGATGCTTCTAAAAATAAGTTTACTTGCTTACTCTAAATTTTATTGTTGTTGCTGTCATTGTTGGTTTTGGTTTGTTTGTTTTTTTTTTATCAAAACCAAATTCCAGAAAAGAATAAATGCCAATAAAACATCAGTCAAAATAGGTTTGCATCTAAAATTAAACCCAGAATTGTCCAGGGGAAAATATTTTTTCCACAAACAGGGAAGGTGGCAAGCAATATGTTTTTTAAATAATAAACTGTTAAATAGCAGATTAAAACATTTTATTCTTTTACTGCCTCTTCACCAACAGTTCAGTAAAAGTCTGCTGTGCCAAAATATTATTTTATTTTCACATCTCAACTTATACTTATTTACTTATATTCTCTTATTAGATTTCCAGTCCTAAGCCACAAGTAGAGGTGAACAGTACTCTTGCTCAAACCTAACTTCAGTGTAGAGAGTTTATTACTCTCATAGGTGAAATTCAAAAAATCAATACACTCTGAAAGAATTTTATAGAAGGATTTTGACTGAACTGGAACAACAGACAGATACTAATGAATTTAAATGCTGCCTGAATGCCCAAAATAGAGAAGTATCCATTTACTCCACAGGGAGCAAATGCATACCCCATAATATGAATGGATCCATTTAAAACAAGAAAATGTCTTTTAACATAACAATGCAGAGAGGGCGCAATACCATGAAGATCCTTAGAAAGAAAATATCTAAGAATGAAAAGGGTATTGTCATTCTTGAACTGTACACAGGAAGAATGGTCAAGGATACACAAGAAACTGCAAACATATCTGTTTCCTGTCTAAGGACTACAAAGTCTTTCTCAAGGGACAGAACTACTGCAGACTCACATTAATGGAAGCACAGAAACGCAAATACAGCAAGAACAGAGGTGACTGATAACGATGTTCTGTTAGAGCTATCTTCAGGCATTGTTGGTTGATAGTCATGAAGTATAAATCCACAAACACTCAATTATGAAAAGAAAACTGCAGAGCACTATAATAATCAAAAGTGGAAAAGGTCCCTTTAGTTCATTAAAGTATTTTGATTCCCTGAAAATATTTTTAAATACTAAAACAAAAACCACATAAAAACTCCCAAAACAAACAAAAAACTTTTATTTGTGAAATCCTTTCTTTGTGAAATCCTCTTTTTCTGACCTCCTGAGATACTGATACTTCAGCACATTGCAACTAAATAGTCAGCCAGTTTTCAACAGTAAACAAAGGAAGAATATACTTTTGAATTTGTTTTAGGCATATCCATCGTATGTGCTGTAAATCTATGCACGCTTTAGTTTAAAGATTGTGACTAGACTTTATTGTGGAGGATGAAGTTTCTGCTCTACACATCCTCAAAGTGGGAAGGAAACTTGAGAGCATGCACAATTCCCATTGACATAACAACAGAAGAACAGCAGTGAGATACAAGAACATGTTTATTTGAAGGAAGCCAGCAGGTTTCAGGATCTAAGTTGCAAAGTTCATGGAAGGGGAGAAACAGGAGCAAAGGCAGAACAGTTTCAGCCCTCGTGAAGGGGGTATCAGATAATCCAGATTGATTTGTGTTACAGTGTGGGACTTCACAGTGGCATATACTCCTAAACAATAGTGAGAAAACTTATTTCTGCATTCATAACAATAAAAGTAGAAAGAAAGGTCATCATTTCAGTTTTTTCTATAAGCAAAAAAACAAGCTTCCCTTGCTCCTCTGATTTTATTTATTAGGTAGTCGCTTCTTTGGAGTTTACATTTTTCTCATCTCTTAAAAGCTGGCTGGCCTAAGGGCTCTAGCAGTATACCAGTCAACAACAGAGCTCTGTTTCCACATACGCGAAAGAAATGCAAGAACAGAAGCAGCATCTACGGAAGGTACAGTTTGATATTTGCTGACTGAAAGCAGCACCAATGGCTGTCATTGCTAGGGATGGTCTTGCCCCACCCACAAGCTTTCTTTGCACCTACATTAAAGCTCACACAAGTCCAAGGTGAGCTAGTTCATCTTCAGAGAAAGACGGATTTGCTCTTATGGAAGCACTTGGCTGACTGACAGATTTAACCACAGCAACAAACCATAACCTGAGGGAGCTGACAGAAAACAGATGAGACTTTGGAGTGCACAGAAGTCCCTGTACAAAATTCACTTGCACAATATCCTTTCATTTCCAGAAGCTTATAAAAAACAACTTCCTTTTTGTTCTGCTGTTGCAGCACTAAGCACCCATCAGCAGTACATGCCACAAAATCCCTTGGTAATCTATTTGTTCTTTGACAGATGACAAATCTAGTAGGAAAGCTTGAACAGTAAATTCTTTTTTGCTAGTTTATAGAGCTTAATCACAGTCCCCTGCCATGGGGATTTAAACTGCGTCTACAACAAAGCCAGCAGCATCCATTTCATGCAACAGGTAATAGCATGTTGCATTGGCTGTAGAGTACACAATTTCTTGAGATCAAAGACTGATTAAATTTCCTAGATTAGACACTTAGTAAATTGTCTTAATTTAATCACACATGCTGTCTAATTTCAACACAGGGAGTACATGTTCCCATCTCACAATGCATACGTTTCATGAAAAGAAAAGAAATCCAGTAAGTTGTGCAAGAAGTTTGTAAGCAACCTGACAGAAGTTACAGAATTCTGGCTTATATCATCGACCTCTTAGGACAAGATGCAGAAGTGCACCAAAACATCCATGTCCTTACCTTAGTGCATGTGTCAGTTATAAACATTCCTGAATTGAAAATGCTGCAATGAGTCATTTCATACAACACTGCACAGGCTAAATATCTCATATAGTTGCCCCTATATCACTTCTGAACAAAATACAATATTGAAGTTAAAACAATTCTTGCTCTTGCTTGTTGAAAACACCAACTGCTCTATGATGAAAGCATTTTTTTAACAAGCAGAAGCCAGGTAACATGCAGTGGCCTTTTATTAACGTTCCCCAGCGATACAAATACACACATGTATTTATTGGGAATGTTTTTCCCACTTACTCTGCAATTCAATATAATTTTCTGTTGGTATACATTATTCTACGTGACAGGCTGAACATTTTATCTCCCTCAAAGCAGAACTAAAAATTCTCCTCAATGAAAACTTACTGGAGTAAATCAACTTCTTGCCTATTCCAAGAAGAAACTGACTTTTTTCCGCAGGCAAGTTCTTCATGACCAGGAATGAACTTGTAACACATAACAAAAAACTTAAGAAGGAATCAACCAAATGTATAGTCTAACAAATGTGACTAATAAAAACATCACCCACAAGTCACATTCTGTTATTATTATATGCCATGCTGGTTGTTATACACTAGACATCTTTTCTTCCAGTCTGATCATTTCCCCATATTCTATCTTTCAAGAGAAGTGCATTACTACATAAGTCATCATAGATCTCTGTTCACTGCATGAATATCCCATTGTATGCTAGATTCCCTTGATCATGACCCCAAGATGTGACATAAGTATGGTGAAAATTCTGTTATAGCTCCCTAAATGATAAGGATCATGCTGGAGGAAAATGTTTAGCTATCTATTCTTACCATCGACACAGTGGGTTAGAAAGAAAGAATAAAATGGGTGGCAAATACTAAAGACCATTTTCTTCAAAATGTTTCTCACTGAGCAATTTTATCAGGACAGTTTCATTGAAAATCCACCAATTTAACTATGGAACGTAGGAAAAAATGTGGAAAAGGAATGTGGCTGACTTATAAAGAAAATCTATTAAGAGTTAACTATTACATATATTTAAAGTTATGGAACACATTCAAGTACTTTAACTCCAATAGAAAGTTCCACCTGTATACTGTGGCTTAAGAAGAACCTCTAGCATATATTTAGCATAGTCTATATCAGTACATAAAAATAAAGTTTCTGTTATGGAGCAAAATAAAAGGATAAAGTTCAGCAGAAAAACCTAAAACTTTACAAAAAGCAGTCAAAAATCCACTGGGAGCAATAACGTGATCAAAAACTATATATTATGTTTTCTAAATTTTCAAGCAAGAGAACTACTACTGCTTCCACTCAGAGTAAAAACAAAGCACTGTATTGTCCGAGAAGTACTGTCAGTTTAGAATGAGATATTGCAAGAAGTTAATTAATTGGAGGAACATCATATTGCAGATTTTCCCTTTTAGATTTGATAGATATTTTATAATAGTCATGGTAAAATAAATGATATTTTATAGTATTGTTATACAATTTCATTATTTATTTTTTTAAGAAAGCTAGATGAAAGTGCCAGCTATTCATATAGAATCATGGGGGCTCAGGTTGCTGTTGATTTTTAAGTAGAAAAATGTTGAACTATTACCTAAAAAACCTTAATTATTATGAAAATAGTAAGTTTGGGGTCAATTTCCTATTATCTTCCTGACATAGTTCTGTACAAAATGTATGTTCTTTAGAAACTAATCATCCCTGTATCGTGTCACTAGTCAATACGCGTATCTTTTCACTTTCAATCATGCCAGCACATTTTAAGTTGATCTCTATTCTCTTCTGAAACGTGAGAAATACTTTAAGAGTTACATTCACAATACTGGCCCTGAAATACTTGGAATACAATTGGGATCTTTCTCAAAAAACACTCCAGAATGCAGTTTCTCTGCTTGACTTTGCCTTACATGTTTAAAAAGCTGAAGAATCAGTAACACCAAGTTAACAGCATCTATAAAGCAAGAACAAAGCAGTTTATGCTAGTCAGACTCTAGGGTGACTAAGAAAGTAGCTTGAAACCAATATCGACAAGAATAAGACTCTACAAATAGATTACAATTCTGGGAAATGAAAATACCTGCATCCTTCAGTGTCCTCTTGACTAACAGAAATGCAAGAAGAGTAGGGTGATGGGGACCAATTACTTTAGAAAATCTCTGCCCTGGTATTTAAGCTTTCACTTATCATAAACAAAAATCATTTAAGGAGTTAAGACAAAAGGCACTTGTGGTCTTAGGATCTCACATGACAGTGCACTCTTCCCAGATAACAGAATCACAGAAACAACTATGCTGGAAAACTTCATCTAATCCAACTGTCCACCTACCACCAATGTTTCTCCACTAATGTATGTCCCTTAGTAAATCTTAATTTTCCTTGAACACCTCCAAGTTTGGTGGCTCAACCACCTCCACGAGCAGCCCATTCCACTATTTCAGAGAGCTTTTTCCAAATACCCACCAATCTGAACCACCCCCTGGTGCAACTCGAAGACATTCCTTCTAGCTCTACTGTTAGTTATGAAGAAGTGGCCAATGCACACCTCACCACAATCTCTTTACAGGTATCAGCAGGAAGTGAAAAGGTCTCCTCAGCCTTCTCATCTTCAGACTAAACAATTCCAGCTTCCTCAGCCACTCCTCATAGGACATTCAGTCTCTTTTAAGATACGTGTGGCACTCAATCTCCCTTTTTAGCCTCTGCTACATACAATGCAGCTTAACTGTTAATAGCTTTGTTAATCGCTCACCTTTGACAGCACTGCTAATATTGCTCTTTTTGTAAATACTGTCTTTGCACCTAAAATTGTGACAGTTGGCAGACTAAAAGATCTTTCATTTTTTCAGGAAAGCAGTGTATGAAATTCTTTGCCATGTACTGGTACTGAGGTCTGACTCAGCACTGTGACTCTTTTTTCTCAGAACTGAAATGATATGTTCTAGATTATCTCCAACAGATCATTTCTCTGTTACTCCATAGGTCAATAGTTGCTGTACTGTGTGTTGCTTATCCTTGTGTTATTTAAACACTTATGATCAATTGTACTCACATAATAATTTTTGAGGAAGTGCTATGGGAGGCAAAAACTGTTGGAAAGGTTATTAACAAAAGAAGCCAGCTTTATTGTAGCGTGCTGACAATCTGGCAAGCATACACATTTTAAGACCAAGAAAAATCTGCTCCTCACGATGAAACTGTAACAGGCAGGTAGGTCCAGTAGGGGTATATAGCTACATCTCTTGTCAAACTTGCAAGATTTAATGGTTAACAGCACTGAAAGCTATCATTAAGAATTAAATCCAAAACATAAACTTGCTTGAGATTTTCAGTACGTTTACAGTGGAAACTGAGGATCACTAGCTGCCAGGGACCAGAATTGGCAGCAAGCTCCAGGTAACGCAGGTGCCAAACAAGTGCATACAGCTAGACAGGTCCACAGTTTTGAGAAAAGTCTGAGATACACTGTGTGGAGCAAATGAAATGTGAGAATAAAAATGCAGTCCAGATAAGAAATCCATGGAAGGAAAACGCTTGTTTTCAGAGCTTAGAAAGGAGGGCAAAACATTAGTTCTTAAGGAACATCTTGTTTCTTAATTGTTCTGATCAGTTTGTCAGTGAGATTCATACAATCTGCTGTTGAAAAATGCAAAAATTAAAAGTGCTAATTAAATATGAGCTTCTTGCTTTGATGTATATTGCTGACCTCCCTGATATAGCTTTCTGCCTTAGGTCCATTAGAGAAGATGTCCACTGAGGGTACATCAGTGTATGTCTCAAACACAAATGACCAAAGAAGGTTGCGCTAAATAACCACACCAGAATGAAGCAGGCAAACAGTACTTTAGTTTGGAGAAAGGAAAAGAGTTTGAAGCAGAAACACAGGAACACATTGTTAACATACTGAGAGGGAGCGTAAGAGAAGAAAAATAAAAATCTCTGTCAAACCTGAAAAGGGCCACATTGCTTTAAAGCTTTTACAGATATCTAACAACTCACTAATATGCAAGGAGAAACAGAAGAGTATTTAAAGACTTCTACTTATCATGGACCATTTGTAAACGCATCTTCATGATTACTATTATTCCAGCCAATCTTTGATGATGAAATATTTTTTTTTTAGGTGTGGTGATCCAGCTACATGCCTGGCTTTTGTCACATTATTCCCATACATAACATTTTTTGAAATAAATACAATGTAAGATTTAAAGTGTCAAAGACTGATGTTCATTATTATGAAGCTTAAAGCCTTTGGGGATGTTTTTCCCAACTGTAGATTACGATCCAAGTGAAAACAAAGTCTATTTCTAGATATGCTGTGAACTTGGTAATATAGGGAGGGTCATCTTCTGACATATTATCCAGCCAAGAAGAAAAAGCATGATGAGACTACTATTGCACAATATTTCTCAAAATAAATGTTGAAATTACTTTTGTATCTATTCATAGTAGTAAATTTTGTTTTGACACCCATCTTTCTCAAAAAAAGAGCTATTTTTAAAAAGGTGATTTATCCAGTTCACAAATATTTTTCTAACTACTCTTCGATTTCCTATTAATACTTCAAATAGGATTAAATGACTTGTACCAGAAGAGAAACAACTGAACATATTGTTACTTGATGGTCCAGTCAACATTTGTGTTCTGAACACAGGCAAACAATAAGATCATAGCTATCATCAAACTAAACTAGCCAACAACATGCTGGATAATGGAAGTCAAGTGACTCTGTCCAGGTTGGTAAATATGTATTTAGTTCCTGTCGAAATAAAACCAAAGAAATGGAACAAGCATGACTTCCTCCCAAAAAGCACAAAAACCTTCTAATAGACTATGGTCTCTAAAGAAAAAGGATTAGACCCTATCTTAGAGAGAAAAAAAAAAAAAAAGCCTAAAACTTTTTCAAAAGGATAGGTTAATAGATTGCACTGCATCATTCAGGACTCTGTCATTAACGCTACACATAAGGCCATATAAGAAGTAAGAATAAATGAAGAGCTGCTTTAAACAGCCTGCGTGTCCACGTTTTATATTCCACAACTATTACAGGTGTATTAACAACACTTTTTCAGTATATCCAAACAGAAATTTCACTTCAACAAACTTGGCCTTTAGAAGTACATAACAATACTATCGAAAATATACACCACAAGGAGATATATGTTATGCTGCAAAGTGATGTACACCATGCAAATGCAAACTTATTTTGTATTTGTGTCACTATAAGACACACAAGGTGATTCTACCATAGCGTTATTTCCTCAGATACTGAGACCGAAAAAACTTGGGACAGAGAGATCATCTCAGAATTGATATTCCCATGCTGCAGAATTTTAAAAGATTACTGTCCTCCACCACCCACACCAAGAAATAGGAAAGAGACAGGAAGAAGAGCTACATGAAAACATCAGTTAGGCCCTTCCTCAAAGCTCCGGAATTTTTGTAAATGAGAAAGAGATGTTAGAATAGAAAAGACAGGGTAAGCGAAAACTTATTTTTTTTTTCCCCCTTAGGAACTTATATCATCTTTTCAGGGAAATGGGATGCAAGCTTGTAGTTTCCATGCCAAGTTTAATAATCACAAACTTCCCTCTATCTATCTTGCATAGTTTCTTCTCTCTCTCTCTTTGGGCCAACATGAAGTGTTACTAATCAGAACTGTGAGTAATAAGCAACTTTTCCCGCATTTTCTCCCTTTCTCTTCCTCTCCTGATGATTTTCATATTCTTCCGCACAGCACACTTGGAATGGGTGCATGGTATACTTACGCTTACTGACTCTCTTGTACTCCTTACATGCTACTAAAACACAAGAAAGATCAGAACTCCAAAAATTTGCGCAACTTAGGGGAAGAACAATAGCATTAAGTATAGAAACCAGATTGTTTATAGTGAGAAAACTCAGCGAGAATGGTAACAGAAGAGATGGTAGACAAAGAGTAACACAGATGTACAACACCAGAGAGTGTAAAGGATCTAATAAGGAATTAAAAAATTTCAAGGCTAAAGAATTAGCAACGGCTAGAACATTAATCTAAGCATCCCAGTTACATTTTAAACTCTCTAATAAGCTTCTATAGCAACTCTTCAGGGGCTTAAACAACATCAGTGAGCCTATATTAATCCATTAATGAAGTGTGGTTAATAATATCACCTTAAATCCCACGTACCTGAAAGTAATATTAAATTCTCATACAAAAGGGTTATTAATTAGCTCTGTACAAAATGAGTGGGATTTAAAAAGCTCTCTCTGCCCACCCATCTCACTGAGAATTTAAGAGGAAGAGATGGCAACACTGATTTCCCCTGCCATACTCAGATTCCCACTCTCTTTACATAGTTTATGAGTATGATGCATGAAACGGCTTTTCAGATTGCCTCCATTATGTCCATTTGATCCTGGGACATAAAATAACAACACCAATTTGCTATACAAAAGCTACGTGTCACACAGTAACTAATCTGTCTAAGCACCTTGCTTCCTTTGACATTTTCAGAACCGAGAATTTGCAGATACCTTTGCTACAATTGCCATACAATATACAGCCTCATCTTAGGTACCTCGTAGCATACTTATAGAACAAGCATACCACACCATACAGTGACTCACGTCATACATCTTTACCAAACAGAAAGATGTTGCTGGGTCTTTCAATGACTGAACCATTACCTGTGGTATACTCTAATACTTATGAATCTTGGTATAATAACTAAAACAAAACCTCAGGAACCACTGTCAGGATAAGCAGCATCTATAACACCAGTTGCATCTATCAACAAAATATTAATATTTCTCTTGGAATAATACTCTATTTCAAATAATAAAATTAAATATTTACATTGTACTATCAGATCTGATATCAGTTCCTGTGATATAGTCTTAAACAGTTCTGTCACCTGAAATCTTCTGTTGTCTAGAGGATTTTCCACTGCTAAATCACTAGGTCATACAGCTAGCTGGAGTAGGAAACACAAGTTACTCCTGTTTTGATTAGAAATCCTCTATGGATGCTCAGCAACAGATGCTACTGCACAGACTAAAATATCTTCAATATTTCAGAAGAACAACCTTGCTTCAAAAAATAAATGCTTCTGTTTCTCTTTTCATGTGGCTGAGTAGAGCTCATTTTTAAAATGCAATCACTTAAAATTATTTTCTACGGCTTGGGAAAATGCATACTGCCTGAAAAATTTTGCTACAGTCTTCCTGTCTTTCACTCTTACATAAATAAAATTTAAATTTCATTCTCATCACAAAGGATCTGTTTACAATTGCTTACAGTACATGAAACTCCGTAGTTACTGATCGGGGAAAGCAGCAAGTGCCTATCAGCCCTTTCTAAAACAATAAATACCAGGTTTTATGTTTAAAAATGGCAGTTCTGTGAACAAAATTGGGAACAGGTTTTCACCATTTTAATTCCTAGAATGAAAGTAATCTCCACGATACAAGTTCAGCAACAAAATTTGCTATACCATTCTTTATCTGCTTTAACTCCTAATTCTCATCATTTTCTCAGACAGACTGATGATTCTGAAAAATGCCATTTCTTCTACAAATAGTGGAAAGGAAATTATTATGCCTTACTCAAATAACGTTATTGGCCTGCATATTAGATTAATCTAAATCTGTGCAAAGTATTCATTTATCTTTTTTCCAATGATATATATTTCAGCTTTTTTTTTCAGTCAAATTTCACAGCAGGACTTAATTCAAAATGTATTAGCTCACTGCTTTTTTTTTTTTTTCTTTCATAGAATATATGGAAGAGAAGTCACACTCTTTCCCCCCTCCCCTCTCGACACTTTTCCAAGTTATAAGACTTCTCTTACTCCTCTTCAGTAGTATTTTTTTCCAGTTTGCATGTATTCTTAATAACTACGCATAAGAAGAATGGACAACGAGACACATCCTGAGGCCATTTGATTACTTCAGACTACCATGAGGCTCACAAGTTCAGAGACTTGATTTTGCTGTTCCCCATTGCAGCTGTAAGTTTGTGCTTCAACACCACTCCAGAAGCCAAGGACTAACATTTCGAGAGGCTCTGAGGTACCTAGTTAACAATTAGATGATGTTACAAAAAAGAACAAGCTGACAATAGTATTAGAGTAATAGAGAGGGAGAGATGACAACGAAGAATATTTATTCCACGTTATCAGTGCCTGGCATCTTTTCTTCAAACTTTTTCGTTTACACTAGTCTAATTTCAACCTACTGGGTTTTGTTTTGAACAGTGCCCAAGAGGTAGAAAATCACCTTACATAATCGTTGTCATAATTGAGGAGGCCAAGCTCACCTCTGTTCAGAACAAATTTGCAGACCGTGGATAACATTGGAGCTATTGTACCACAGGCAAGATGTACAAAAAGTTTATATGAATGCCTGATTACCTGATTAGGGGTAAAAGCACTATTAGTCATTCCTTTTCTTGGCACATCATATGAGCTGAATATGAACAGAAAACAATTCACTCCATGAATTTTTATTTCTCCCCACCTCCCCCAGAGCAGGGCAGACTTAGACATACCCAACTGCTGAAAGAGAAGAGCCACGCTGGTGCCTGTAACAGGAAGGCTATCATGCAGAGGAGTCTGTATCAGTTGTCGGTCTCCAGCTCCCAAAGAAAACAATTTCTGTAGAAAGAAATATACTTGCTTTAGTATAAATTTAATTTATACAGAATAAACATACTGTTGTCATACAGATAAAGGGATTCATTCTTTAAAAATTATTTCTTTTGTATACAGAATCTTAAAATCAGTAAGAGAAACTGAACTAATAAAGAACTGAAATACAATTTGAGGTCAATACATGACCTCTTGAATGCATAGTGTGATAATGCCTTACCTGTGAGTTCACTGTATCAGTCATGCATTTGAAGGTATTCAATATTACTTTTTTAATAGTACATAAAAAAACTTGCAGAAAAAATATTTCAACACATTCAATTCCGAAAAATGATTATTTGGTAACTGAAGTTTTTTGACATGTGTTGCCTGCATGCCTATACTTGGACTTCATCTCAAGACTAAATTATTTTTTTTTCCCCAAGTGACAACTGCGTATTGAAGCGCACTCTTCTGCTGGTCCTATTCCCGCTCTAAATGTTTCAGTAAAATTAGAACCTCAGTTACCCTTCCAGCACAAGAACATACCCCCAACAAGGGAAACAGGAAGTGAAAGGAACACTTTTGTGTATCACAGCTCAAAAAATATTATAACTGCAAAATAATTTTGCTTTCATGATGACTGAAAAGTATGAAGGCAGCAAACACTAGTTGCTGCACAGCAGATGTCTGAAAGCAAAACATTCCACAGTAAAACCAAGTAAGTCCCTGAGCTGCGGCTGAGATCATCTACCAGGCACTTAAGCAGCAGACCTGGACACAGGCTAGTAACAAGATTTGCAGTTGATCATTTCAGCATAGGGCACACAAACAATCTGGGAGGCCCTTCAAAGACCTCTGGAGATAAACATCAGAAGAGTGTTTCCATTCTAAGACACATAATTTAGATTTAGCCCTGGAAGCACAAGCTTACAAAAGAAAACAGAATAACTGATTTTCTGGTGAAAATGGAATTTTGACATCAACAAATTTAAGTTGCATGTGAAAGATCATTTCATTTTAGGAAAGAAACCATAAGGTGGAACATAAAATTTCCCCTGTCTTCTAGCAGAAGAAATTGCCAATGGCAAAAATCATACTTAGTGAGGGAAGGGAAAAAAAAAAAAAGAGCATAGGAAGAAGAGCCACAAGTTCAAGTGGATCATCAAAACCTGTAACATGAGGTTCAAATACCACTGGAAAAGAGGGCTATTGACAAAAATGATATTATCTAATTACTTCCTTTCAAAACTGAAAGGTTAGGAAGCAATCACATAGATCCTGACTAAGCTAGAAGGATATTTTGCTACATTTACCTTTGAGTGAAATTCCAAAGCAGCCAGGAAAAATAGTAAAGAATTAGGGACTTGCAGGATTTCAAGAACGCTGATAACCCATAGACTGGATACAAAGCGTGAGAAAATGCATATGAAATCTATTCTTAAAATATTTCTATTTGCATTCTTAGTTTCCAGATATGTTTCATGATAAGGACTACAATTTCCCAGTTACGTCACACCATAAAGTGAAGATCCAGCAAATAAGACCCAACTGGCTGTCAGAAAGCAACACATGTATAGGAATAATTTAAGAAAATCAACAAACAAACCTAATTCTTGCTTATGGAAAGCCAAAGTGAAAAAGGAGAAAAGTATATTTACAAACTTTTTTGTTGTTTTCAAATGCATGCTCAAGGTAGTGGTTTGTTTGCTTGTTTGTTTTTGTAAACAGAAATTTAAAACAGTTATCAGAGGAAAGATCAGTAACATACTGAATTGCACCAAGGAAAAGACACAGGTAAATAACTAAAGTAAAGGATATGTAAAACAAAAAATGAATAAACGACAACAGAAACTTTAAAAAAAAATATATATATATATAGCAAGCAGAATCTTTCCTTAACATGCATTATTACTAAAAATTAACCTTATACAAACTGCTTGATTTGTTACTATGCCTTGAAAAACCCAACTCGGTGACAAAATTAACCCTTTGACCTTATACTGCAATGGAATTTTTGCTCTCTTTAGAAGACAGGCCACAGGGAAAGCACTCAGCTGAACTATGATCTTTTTTTTCAACAAAAATATTTAAGGAATTTTTTTTTGTTTTCTTCATAAATTCAATTAACTGGAAAAATTCCTTTTTTTTTTTTTTCCATTTACCTGAGACCCTCCAGAAGCAGGGACAAGGCATGAACAGAGATTTGCAATGAGAGTCTCCAGTGACACATTCAGGCTGTCCACATACACAGTATAGATCAGTCCAAGGCAAGCCTACAAAGACACATGTAATATAAATACAGGGAAGGCAGATTTGCAATTTCTTAAAGATACACATATAATTTTAAAAACCTAAATGTGTCCAATATAGATGAACGTTGTGAAGTATGTTTCAATCAAACATGCTATAGAAGTAAATATTCATTAAAAAAAAAAAACAAACTTGGACGTGAAAGCAACATATGTGCTGTCAGGTGCAAATATAATCCTACACAACAAGAAATTCAATGTTCAGTATTTGAACTTTGTTCAATTATACAAAAAGTGCTTTAATATTAATTACTAAAATTACTAAATTATTAATTTTTAAACGACCATACTTTTAGAATAATCATAGCTTCATCTGCATTTTCAACTCTCTGGACCAAAATCTGACTAGTTTACAGAGTAAAACACAGATAAACCAATGAGCTTCTAAGTTTCATTGTAAAACTAGCATCAAGACTCAACAGTTCTGCATGTTATTTAACTTTATTAATTCAATATATATATATATATATTTTTTAGGTGAGTTAATATACACATATTAACATTTCAGCATTTCTGTATTTGTTCTGCCTGGGATTCAGTTTTGATGGAGAACCTGGAGATGCACCTCTATCATTTTAAATACAATATAGAATGACTTAGCGTTATATTCCAAAAAGCCTTTGAATAAAATAACTCCATTCCACAATATCCTTCTGGCGCCTTTTAACTGCTACAATTTCAATAATTCAGTAAATATCTTTGGAATTCTCTTCTTAGACATGCTTCCAACAGTAACTTCTCATATAACACATAGTTAAGCCATGAAACCCCTTGACATGAGATGTTATAAAATCAGGAGTCAAGAAACTGAACAAATTATATTAAAAAAATCATACAATTGACACCTTCAGTTCAGGATGTCATTAAAGTATAAATCACATTGGTCTGGAAAAGTATTCAGTGGAATTACTTGTACAGACTGTCCACTTCCTACACACTTTGCTCGGTATTCACTAAAGGCCACAAGAAGAGATGAAATACTTGGCTACGTGGAATTTTAGACTGAGTTAACACCATCATTCTTCATCTCTACTGACAACTTACCACTGAAAAATTTTTCTCCCTCAATCTGTAAGCTGAACTTTATTTGTTTCTGTTAATATATAAAAGCTAAATAAAAATTTGAGCTTTTAATTTATCTCAGATCAGCCATATCTCAACAGCTGAAAGTAATCCAGAATCCTAAATCTCTGTCAGGCATCATGATTTGATGTGGAAGAGGCAGGCTCTGACATTTTTACCTTACATACGGAAAAAAACTAAAATTCCACTATTAATTTACCACTAAGTATTTAATCAATTATTGTTTATGGTGTTATTTTAACCTGAGTAAGTCAGGTTTTGTCCTAATAATTCCCTTCATTATATAGAGATTTTTCTGAGGTCAGTTTATTACTTCATCTTCTACAAAGATTTAGAAGCACTTGGAGAGTTAAAAAATAATAATAAATAAAATAAACAAAGCACTGTTGTAGTCTAGGAAGACTATTTACTGTCATAGACACTGAATTTTATCTAGCTCACTCTAAGTAGATCTTTGCTGTTAAATTCCTGAGTCAATCCTCAGTCATTTCAAATCAAAATTTCTGTCACTGCTATTCACTAAAAACAGATTTGTCTGCTGACAGACGTAGAAAACGTCAGTGATAAGTTCTTTACCCTGAAAATTTCTGGATAATCTAGTCGGGAAACAAGCACCAGACTCTTAGGAGCAAAGACTTCTGCAGGTGCAATCAAACCAGACTCCTCTTCTCCTTCAGTTTCTTTCGTTCCCTTGAAAAAAAAGAAACATTTCAATTATTAAGAAATCACTAACTGAACTGTTAGCATTCTTACAAGAAGTTAGCTTCCATCAAAACTTCAGAAACACTGTTAATTAAAGGAAATGCACACACAGTTTGAAACTAGCAGTAACATCAACTAACAACAGCACGTTCCAATAGTTGCCTGACCCCCATAAAGCAGCTTCTATGGAGTTCATCTGCAAAGACATGCATAAACATAACTAAAATAAATTTCTCTAAGACAAAGAGTTCTCAGTAACATTAGAGCTAAAATGATCTGTATAGTCACCTCCAGCCTTACACAGAAAATTTGTAAAATTTCATGAAAATGTTATTCAAAATTTCCAAGACAGCTCACAAACTGAGGAACGTCTATGTTTCCTTTTAGAAAAAAAAAAAAAAAAAAAAAAGGGTACAATGTAGATCTTCCAGTAGTTCCCGATGTTGTGCAACTTGCTCTAACCTCCTTGCCAGCTCTTACTTTTTAGTCACAAATATTTTGTTATCACTCCTGGCCAAAACTAAAGATGTCACTAATTACTTTCATTTCTAAAATTCCCTGCATTCTTTGACGAATCCATTAACTGGGTAAGTTTTCAAATGACAAAGCACGTTCTTTCCAATTTTTGCATGTAATTCTCTCCACTCCCACACCACCCACCAAATTTCTGGACGTGTCACTTGTTCTTATGACTGAGCATTCTTTTAAGCAAAAATCACTGTATCATCTTAATTGGGAATATGTGAAAAATAACATCCCTTCCCATCCGACAACATGAAATATCTGCCTTCTTTTTCTGTCATGTTCCTGGTCATCATTTCAGCTTATTTTCAGACATAAATAAATAAAATTAAATAGTAATTTCTAAAAGTAATAATTTTCTATGATAAAGAAGAAACCCAATAAGGTTATCTGAAACATCAGGAATGCTGCAAGATTAAACTTAATTTAGAACGTATGTCTTCAAATAGAAGCTGCAAAAACAATGACATTACAATTCTCAGGATGGGTTCATGAATCATTTCATTATGAATAATTCAGTTACAATAAGCTTCCAGGAGGATTCTGTTCAGGTTGCTCTGAAAGTAATGCCTCCTTTTTATTTCCATGGAAACTACAACCAATAAAAGAACACAATACTACTTCTTCCTAGAGCAAAGTCACAGCTACAAACCAGTTGTTTTCAACACAGTCAGCACCATTAGCTGTGCGTTTTTGCCTGTGATGAACATGAGCCTGCATGCCACACTCATAAAAACCTGCCTTTTGTCCTGTCACCGCTACTGAAAAGCACCGCCTACCATCTCACTTTGATCACAGACACTTTTTGGACTCTCTAAGAAGTTCACCAAGCGTTGATGAACGTCATTGGGTGTCATTTGTTCTGCACAGTTTAAAAATCTGCACAGCTTTGCCTTATGCATGCTTCCATGTCAGGCACTATTTTGCCATACAGCCCCTCTGCTGCTGCATGGGGACAAAATGGCAGCAAGGGTCAACTTCACTTCCATATCACCAACATCTGCCTCTTGCATTGTGGGTCAACATAGCAAAAAAAGAGACATTACTTTTGCAACATTGCCTCACAGACATTTTTTATTTTAGCTGTAGGGGAACGCCTCTTGGGGGTTTTTTTTAATCTGTTTTTATTTCTTGATTTGTTTCACTTTGTTCTTTAATTGCATCAAATGCCTAGGACTACATCTAAACAATTTACTTCCAAAAGTTATTTATCACTAAATCGATTACTCAGAATAATGTGCAACATCATAGAAAACTACAAGGCATTTAATAATTCCCACATACTCATATACAGAACCACCTCAACAGAATACCACCTTGAGTCTCCATGAAAACACAGAGCTCCTACTGCTGATGCTCTCATTTTGACCCTTACTCTTTCTAAACAGAAGAAACACAGGCTCTAGCATACAGAAGCGAAGAAGTCAGCAGTTTATTTCATGCTTCTAATTAAATAACATTAATAATATTTACATGAGTTCTGTACTCCAGAATAGCATATCTGTGAAACCAAGTTAAATGTGATAAAGAACAGATAAGAATCACGGCACACAGATGCTGCACTGAGGTACGGAACCCTCTCCCAGACCATTCTTAAAATGGCCTTAAATAAAACTGCGTAACTCATTTGGTGGTTTGCTTTGTTGTTAATCATGAGAAAATATCTTATTCTCAACATAACACAGTAAGATGAAAAATTAGCAATGGCATGAGACAGAAAGATTCCATAAACAGAAAGCAACAGCCACATAATAGAGATACAGTATAGAAGGGAAGTCTGCACACCCACTGAAGTGGTTACAGACTACTAAACATACAAGCCAAATTTTACCATATCAACTGCTATAAGGAGCAATTTGAATTCTAAGTAAAGAGGTAACTAGAGTTCAAACTAGCTGACAAATTTTGGATAATAGCAACATCAGGAAAAATGAATTAAAACTTATTTTACATTTTTTAATGGCAAATGAATATGACAGCTTTTCTAGATCCACCTAGTAATAAGATAATGAAAACTAAGGGTGCAGAGACAGGGAAGAGGTTTCTACAAAAAAAAAAACAAAACAATTTTCAACAAATCAACTCGCACTTGAAACTAGTTCTGTTTTAATACGTAACTAAATCTAACTTAAAATTTACACTGTTAAAATTGTCTTATTTCATAAAAGATCCACAGAACAATGTAATATGATTGAAGCCATATTTTTGCCCATGCTAAACATTTTGACAGGCAAGAAGGTACAGTAGTGGAAGTCAGGAGACCAAGCACATAATCACTGCATGCATGACTTCTAACCTACTTTCCAAGCAAAGCATTAACAGCATGAGCATTCTCTAGCAATGCTAAATGCCAAGTGGTAAAACCACAAACTTAATTCTTTCTAGTTACACTTGTGATCAGACACATGCATATTTTACCATTTTTCATTTCCATCTAAAGAAAAAACTATTCCCTAAACAAAGATAAGAAAATAAGTTTTATTCTTAAAACATTTTTAATATAAAATTCAGTAGACAAATCAAGAATAATTAATTATCAGAGAAAACCTTCCTAAGCATAAAAACATTGAAAAGGCAGAATTAAATGAGATTGATAAGAAGTAGGGTAATGTAGTTACTATTTCTTTTTAATCTGGCTGATTACTACAACTTCCCTCTTGCACTTGTATTTGTTGGAAGAATGTAACAATGGTATTTGATGCACTGCTATGACACTGCCTTGACACCTTTCATCACCTATGACTTGGAAATGAATAATTGTTATTGTAGGGTAGGGTTGTTTTTTTGTGTGTTTGGCTGTTATTTTAATCTCAGAACAGTTAAGTTCTGACAAAGCCTCTTCAGTAGGCTAAGGAATAGATAAGAGACTGATCTAATTGATGAAAAGAACTCTATGATGACGGATCATCAAAAATGTTTTCATCATGCTTAAAACATTCAATACCCTGTAGCTATATTCATGTTTGACTGAAGCTCATCAAGATCCTGTCCTCTGCCTGCCAAAGCCAGAATCCTCAATCCTTCTGCATTTTGACATGGCTTCTGATGTAAGTTACACAGGGAAAATGGAGTAGAGATCAGTATGCTGTGGCCAACTCAAATCCATCATACAGTTCATCCAGAAAATAACACCACATTAACACTAACATTGTTAAAATACTCAAACATATATACGTATCTAAGCAAAACGTGATTGAGAATGTATCATTTTAAGTTGAAACAAAAAAAACTGATCTGCTTCTACAGCAGAGTTTAACTTGTTAACTCGTTTTTGCTTTTCTTCCTTTTTACTTGTTTTTTTCCCCCAATAAACAACAGATAAAAACGTAATAAACTCACAAAAATGGTGAAGGAGCACGTGAAGAACATATGATGCAATTTAATTTTGGGCTCCGTAAAGAGACTGGAATTGTGTGGGCTGTACATGTAACAGAAAGCCAATACATTTGAACTCATTTTTTCCATGCATTTGAATAAATGAACACGCCTGTGTCTAAATTACATACATTCAAATCCTGATATACATAATGAGTTTCTAGATTCTTACATAAATGAGAATAGAAAGCTGGTGAGTATATATATGGTGCAGATATTTCAAATGATCACCCTTCTTCCTCCATCAGTGGAGCAGATATTTAACATTGGCAACCCAAACTGAAGGGTCTGGAGTAAACTGGAACATGCAATAACCAGACAGAACCAAAAGCATCAATTTTTATAACATCGAATTTATCAATAAAAGCAGATGAATTAATAAAATGCATTTCTCCAAGCACTTCAAAAAAAATTACTGAACAATTAAATTTCAGATGACAGAAAAAAACAAGCAAACAAAATAGCATGAACCCCCTGACTGATAAAGATTAGGAAAATTAACTGTGATCAGCACTATTCATCATCACTCTGATATTTACTTTTTTCCTTGCTTGTATTCTGAGAATAACTTGTTCCTCAGTTTAGCCACGGTACGTAAATGGCATTAAGCCCAATCTAGACCAGTTTAGAATAAGTATTCAAATATTTTTAAGTACAGGAGGTAACTGACAATTGGAGTTACTCCCAACAGATCAGGCACGATTTCCCAAAATCACAATATAGAAAAAAGATAATATATTTTTAATAGATTCAATTTAAGTCAAATACATGTGGGCTAGACGCATATTGCTAAGTATAGCATCTAGCCCACGTGTATTTGACTTGACATGTATTTGACATGAGCTAGCTCTCCACTTTAAATTGAACCACCAGAAACATTGTCCTTTGGCTTTAAGGAAACTTCCATGATTAGACAAATTGTATAAACAAGCGGTCACAATGTAACAGGCACAGTTAGCAACATTTAGCTGAGGTCATTTCAGAAACTCATCCCAGCCTCTTGTACCTTCAGCACACTGTACTCACTGCTCAGCAAAACTGAAGCTGGAACAAAAGAGAATATCAAGTAATCCTGTTTCATTCGCTACTCAATGAATTCTGCTTTTTATCACAAATGCACATTCAGAGTCGAAAATTATGAGTTTCTGATGCCATATGGCAATGACCAAGAAGAGAGTAATTGCTTAGTTCCCACATTCAGCACCAAATGGGTCTAAGTGAGAAATTTCGGTGGAGCTACTTGGTGTGTCCACTCACCAAAACAGCCAGCATTCACACTGCATGAAACACATGAAACACAACCAAAGCAGTAGCAAAGCTGTTAGAAGCTCCTTTGGATCAGATCCCTTTCTTTCTGCTTAGCTTTACGCTTTATACCTCTTGTTGCTGAGACTTATGACTTCACATAGAAACCAGACACCTGAAAATGCAACCAAACCCCAAAACCCCAAACCCAAAGCAAATGAGGTACTTAAAGTTGGTCTCAAAGAAAAACAAAAGCAGTAACAAAACCATAAAAAGGGCATGCTTACTGAACGTGACGTTCAAACTAACAAGGGGAGGTAGCTCTTCATGCAATGGGTATTTAACCTTTGAAGCTCTAATGCTACAGAATAATAAAAATCCACATGGGTCATGAGAAGATCACATAAATCAGTGAAATTCACAGTGCTTACTAAATGTGCAGCAGGCATGGACTGCAGAGGAGGGAGCATCCACAGCAGCACCATGCAAACTACTTTCCATTGCTCATTCCTGGACATCAACCACTCTCAGACACAAAACTAGCAATGCCATCTTTCTATTCCCTATCAATATTAATTCTCTGTTGAGAGTTCAGTCTCACAAACAAAACACTAATGCAAGATTAAGCCTCAGTTAGAGTCTACTAAATAAAGAAAAACAATCAATTTAGGTGAATATGGACCTATTTCTGATTCTTACCATACATATGTATACACACACACCAAAAAAATCACATATATAAAAAAAATGCATATGCATACAAAAAAAAAAAGAAGCCAAATCAACTTAATTTCAGATTATGCCTCCTTTATGGGAAATAGAGAAGTAAAATAATTACAGCACCCATATAACAAGCAAAGAGCTCTTTGTAGAAGAACAAATTATTTTCATTTCCTGTAGATTTCTGTTGATTGGTTAAAAACATTTGTGGATTACCTGGTGTCTGATAAGGGCAGATCTCACACTCCAAGTTTTCCCGCAAGAGGCAGTGGTATATGAAATATCTCTTTCCACTTCCTACCCCATCTGTGCACATAAAACTCATCAGAAATAGATCTCTGCTGTCGGTCACATGGCTGACACTAGACCTGTTCTAAATTTTGCCCATGGAAAATGAGCAGATGAGCAGGTATTTTCATATAAGCTTCAATTTCAAATTAAGAAATTACGTTAAAATTTTCAGTAGAAAGTAACTGATTTTGCAGTACTATAGGGAAAAATGACACCCAAGAAAAATATAGCAGCTGTCTTTGTTACTCAACCAAAGTACCCATTGCTTTAATTTAGCCTTCAAACACTGTTTTTTCTTTAGTTTGCACACTAACACAATTTTTGCTACCTCAATGAGATTAGTTTAAGATATCAGCTCAGTTTTCAAATGCTGACACTTAAAACATAACAATCTAGACAAAATGTACATTAGGAACTGAAGTCAGTCATTAGAGATTAAAATAACCTACCACTATCATTCAAAATTTTTCATTCTGCTATTGAATGTAGGTGACCTTAAAGGACTTTTACAGCTTAAGGACACACAAGCAATAGTTCAATCAGAATGCAGGTGAAATGTTAGCACATATAAACCACAACTACCCCTCCTCTCTCATCTCTGCATGACTGTGCTTTTGGATCTCTGAATCACCTCTGTGCCAGCTCTGTGGATTGCTTTTTTTGGGGACATTAAGCATCTTCAGGCACCAAGACAATCCAAGCATGTTGATTATACATCTCCACTCTGGAGGCACATGCTGTTGAAGTCAGTGCATTTAGTTCTGATTAGTAGTGGGTGGAGAAGTATTAGGTCAGAGAGAACAAAGTCAATTTCAACTGAGATATTGACAGAAAAGTTAGAAAACAAGAAGCATTTGGTGTAGCTCTGAAGTTTTGAGACTGGATGGCTGGCATGTGTAATTTGAAACTCAGAAGAAATCAAATATGAACAGATAGTAAATTACAACTGTACTTATAATAATTCCTCCAGCCCAAGAGAGAATGAACATCTACCATTACAAAAACTTTCACTCTAGCACTTCATGACAGTTGTCAAAAACAGTTTGTCCTTCACAAAACTTAGCACTAAAACTGCGCCAAGGTCAGCAAACCCTTTGTTTTTCTACTGACTGCCCAGGAAAAGAGATTTGGAGACCATACATTATGTCTTACTTCAAGAAAAATTATTTCAAGCTTTAGTAATGTCATGCCAAATGCTCATTTGGGACAGATCCCTTTCTCTCCACGTGATTTAGGCTCTGCTGGTCTCATTTGCAGCCAAACATCCAGTTTATGACAAAATCAAAGGCCAAAAACCATTTAGCATCAGTCCATGTTATTTATTTTTCAGATTATGCAAATGCATGTACCCGATAAACTCAGCTGACTGACTCCAGAAGACCAATCTGCATTCTGTCTACAATCTGCTCTGCTTAACCAAAATTGCAGGTGGAGAGATGTGCTGCGTAATTGTTTCATGTACAGAAATCCTATCACCATAGCCAAACTTATACTGGGATAAATAAACTAATATAAAAGCCATTATCTTAATTCAGTCCTTTCAGAACAGAATGACAAACTGTATAAATTCACAGCAGGAATTCGATCAGCTAAAAACGAAAAGGACCAAAGATAAGAATAAAAACATGCAAATTATGAAGCCTCACCAAATACAGTAACTTCAAATCTCTATAATGTGTTCTATCCACTCCCTAAGTACTTTTAATACTAAAGAACACTCCTAAGGGACAACACTTCTAATTAATAAGGAGTTTGCCCTGCACCTTTGTAGGGTGACGTAGGGTGAATACCTTGAATAAACAGTACTCAAACAGTCTAATGAAGATAGACAGAACATTTTTGGACAGATTATCCAAATGGTATAAAGACACAATAAATTAGGAAGGGCTCACCTGGAACAACACACAGGAAGGATCTCCAACAAAAGAACCTACCCCAGTGGTGGTCAGCCCTTTAAATGGGGTCGGGGAGAGGTGGAGCCAGACTCCACCCCTTCCAGTCACACAGGTACATTGCCTTCACCTGTGCTCCTGTGGCTGACTCAGTGCTCACCTCAGGTGACCAATCAGTGGTTCAGGCCATTATTCAACAGTTCCCATACAACCTTCTTGCATGACACAGCATCCATTTTATGTATTCCATTTAATGCACCTCGTTTTGAAACTGCAGAAGTTACTTAAATGCATTACCACTTAAACACACTGAAATGAAAGTAACCAAGTACTCAATCATTCCAACTTTCCATCCAGCTTATGCACAGACTAAAGCCAGTTTCTTGAGTCCAATGAACATACACTTGTCACATAAATGCCAAAAGTTCAGGGCTCACTATGCCAACTCCACACAGAAGCAAGGACAAAAAGATTACCCCAAAAAAGCCTTTCCATCCTGCAACAGCATAAATTCAAATTGGGAAGGAGATATCTGTACATGTCTACGCACAAGCACATGCTTAGGAAATAAAGAGAATATGTAGAATATGAACTGTACATATTCTCTTCATGTAAAGGAAGCAAGGCATCACTTTAATCTCTGAATATTGTCATACCATTAATTTCTCAGCAGATTCAGAAGAATACTGATAGAACTCTTCTAAATATTATTTTTAAATGATGGGTTTTTCCTCACAATCTGTGAGGAATATCAAAATATCAAAAGGAGGACTGGATTTTACATTTCAAAAAGGATCCTCAGATAAAAACAAACGACAGTGACTCATCAAGTGGCATGTGCTTTAACACAAGTAGAATCATAGAATGGTCTGAGTTGAAAAGGATCTCAAAGACCATCTAGTTTCAACCCCCTGCTGCAGGGTAGGGTTGCCAACCACTAGACCAGGCTGCCCAAAGACACATCCAGCCTCCACGGATGGGGCATCAGCAATCTTTTTGGGCAACGTGTTCCAGAGAGTCACAACCCTCTGAGTGAAGAACTTCCTATTAACATCTAACCTAAATCTCTCTTGCCTTAGTTTAAAACCATTCCCCCTAGTCCTATCACTGTCAACCTGTGTAAACAGTCATTCCCCCCTCCTATTTATATGCTCCCAAGGATGACCAACTCTACAATCCAACCATAAAAACTGTAATTTTATGGAGCATGATGTCATTTTAATGGCAATTTTTCCTTTGACACAGGAAATATTGGTGCATCTCCCATGTTCTGGTACAGGATTTTTATGATTTCTTTTTATCTGTTTTTGCAAGGGAGCATAAAAAGGGAGAGACTGTGATCAAGAGAAAGAGAAGACTTGCAAATTACAGTTTATGTACATTTGACAATGGTATGTTTAATCATACTAACTTTGTGATCCCATTGTTTTAATGTACACATGCTTATGATAAATCACCAGGTACATCTGGTAGTAAGATTGTTAGAAACTAACACCTGACATTTCCTGCACATCACATTGATCAGAATTTCTGTAATGCAAGAAATGCAGTCACACTGGCTCAGTTGCTGACATAAATCACTCTCTAATTTGTTGATGGTGGAGTTGGTGAGAGGAATTTTTTTTCCCAAAAAAAATGCAAAACAAATATACAACTTGACCATTATGTTCCCAAACAACGTGAGACAACATTTTTTAACAAAAGATTCCATCTACGGTGTTCTTCTGAAGCACTGTCAGCATAAATTATGACTCTGTAATTCATAAGAAGCACAACTGAGGTCAACAGAAGCATCTGCTGAGTCAAAAATTTTAATCAAGTCTTTTCATGTTAGCAGGTAACATCCAGAAATCGCTGACAAATAACTAAACGTATGTTTTTTTTGTTGTTGTTGATGTTGCTTTTTGCTTTTGTTTCCTGATAGCTAACAAATTTACACACACAGTGTGTAAATTTATGGGTGAATACTGTAGATTAAGTTATGGTTCTTCTGAATACTCTGGTTCTTCGACAGCTTTCAGCTTCAGTCATCAGAAAAATAAGCTAAAAAATAAGCTAAATAAGAGGGTTTTTTGGTTGCAAGGATAGAGCTTTCTTCATATGCATGTTTAACAACAGCAAGAGAGTAGACAGTAAGGATCAAACTACTGCAATGCAAAAAAACTTGAAACCACTGTGTGGGAAGAGGTAGTAAGGATATTTCTGACTTATTCTCCACTTAATTCCTATAGATACACACAACTCAGTATAGCACCTGGCTTTATTTGTCATGGAATATCTAACAGGCACCTTAAGGCAGACATAAGGATGGATCAGATCTCCTAGAGACACAAGAAGTGGAAAAAAAGGAAACAGTGGTTCATTATCTCAGACTTCCTAGCATTTGGACTGGAAGGAACTTGAAGCGGGAGATAAACCTTGCATATTAAACTCTCTTAAACAAACTTAAGTCTTTAAATGACACTGGCTTTACCACTAGTAACTCAGTATTAGACTAAATCTGGTAGTCCAGTCATATTCCAAATTTTAGACTCCGATCAAAGTCAAACACTGAAATGCTTGGTTTCAATTACAGATTGGGAATACACGTGTGAAACTTGTTACTGGAACCTTAAAGAGATCTTAGAACAATTCATTAGGAATTATGTGGGAAAACTGCATCTAGAACCTGTGCTTTTATCATTGCTGGGAAACGTCTTCGGACAGGCACCTGACAAGAGATTAAACAGAGTATAGCACCTTCAAAACAACACACGGAATACTTTTTTTCCTGCAGACTCCTGCATATAGCTTTTGCAATTGCTATATTAATCTTGTACTCTAGGCTATCATGGGTATACCTCACATATCATGTCAGTAAGTCTCCTTACTTTTCAGGAAACATTTGCGTACTATCCTGCAGCAAACAGTTCAAGTAATAATGAAGGCAACTGAGGCAAGGAAAGTAAACTTCTCAGGCCAAGCTTGGCCTGAGTCAAGTGTCAAAAAGATCATTGTATTTGTATGCAAGAGTCTCAAAAAGTGGTTCTCTACTGCTCTTCCCACACTCATGACAGATGATCTTGTTTTCACTTTGCAGTGCAATTAACCACAGAAACTCCCAAGTCTAAATGTCGTTTGAAAATGATTCTGACAAGCCAAATAGAAAATCTACTCAAGATGAACTCAGACCAGTCTTACTTAGCTGCAAAATTTACCTGGGGAAGGCTACCAGGAAAGAAGAAAACACTCTTTTGGGAAACTGAATCTTCAATTTGTTGTAACAAACTGTGAAAATTAATGCCCAGATTCCAAGTTCATGACACTGTTTTACAGACTCTTTGTTTAATAAGGTGTGCATCTGAATAGTTAAATCAATATTACTCTCATGGTCCAATGTTTCATAAGCTTATGTTTCATTACAGATTGTACATGTGCTGAATTCTTGTCTAATGACCATGTAATAGGGCACGTTCAATTATTCTCTTTGGGTTTTAGAAAGAAACAGGAAGTTTGGCTATAAACAAAGCAGTCATAGAATAAATTTCACCACAGCAAGTTCATCTGAAAAATATGCATTCTTTGCAACACAGCCAGGAATGGCATTACGAGAACCAACATCCTGCTGCTCTGCTTTTTTTTTTTTCTCTTTTTTCTTGCCCTTTTGCTGTTGTTTGTTGTTGCTTTTCTAAGTTTTTTTCCTTTTTGTTTTTATTATTATTACTACCACTTAAGCAATATAAGAAAGTACCCTGTTAGTTAATACTGCTAATACATGTTCTGTGATGAGCATTACTTGAAAGATGTGGATAGTAAATCAAAAGCAGCTGCTAGAAACCACAGGATAAATAGCAAGTTTGCTAAATTTAGTATATATTATGAAATACATAGAGTAGAAAGAGTCAGCTGTTTCAAATTTTTATCAGCTGGTAAGGAATTACTATAGAATGTTTTCCTCTTTAATTATAAAAAAAAAGTTGGTAGGCATTAATCGAAACATGTCAACTGATCTACACTAAAATAGATTTACTTTTTTGTTACATTTCTGCTTCTAGTTCCTTCCAATAAAATAAAAAAATACATATCCATTCAAATAATAGTGTTAATGAAATAGGAACAACCATTATTCTCTGGCCTGCAGCTGTGCCTAGAAACATTATGATATTATTCCTATACAGTGTCTATTATCTATTTGATGTGATAAATTAAGATTTCAACTCCAGTACTAAACAGTTTGGATTACTAGAAGCATTTTCTAAAATGCTTTTAATCAATGATGTTATAGTTCCTCACTAAAAGAAAAAAAACAAGTCCTTTATCTAGTTATCTATGTATATCTATTTTTATTTTTTTTTAGTATACCATGCCAAGGTTTTGCTTATTTTTGATTTTTCATTTGGGAAAGAAAATATTTCAAAACATAACAACAATGGTCCAAAATTACAGACTGGATTAGGTTTTCCCTAGGTTCTAGCCACTAAAGGTTCCAAGTATTATGTCATAGCATAGATTCTGTGAAGTACTCTACATAAAATGGGAAACAAAATGTCTATTTTTGAAAGACTGAAGTTGCCCGAAAATAATTAAATGCATGTTTAAAATCCAAGGCTGCCAAACGGCTGACACCCAAAATCTGACCTACCTAAAAACTGAAGAAATATTCTGTTGGTTTAAAAATCTTTTACACTCACAAAAGACTTGCCATTAAATGCACTTTTAGAAATATGTATACATTACAGCATACGTGTACACATTTGTCCTGATATCTGATAGAGATGGCCAGTAGAGGGAGCAGAAGTTAATAAACATCTACTGTAGAGCAAAATGAGAATCATTTCTGCTATGTCATATGCTGAAGTAAATGGGAGGAACATTACGTTGCCTGTCTCATCAACAAGAACAAATCAAATGGTGGAAAAAAAGGAAGACAAATGATGAGTAAAAGAAAAGTCACATGGAACAAAAAAGAGGCAATGGATACAAGCTGCAACAGGGGAGATTCCAACTGGATATAAGAAGAAAATTTTTTACTGTGAGTCTACTCAATTACTGGCATAACCTCCCCAGGGACATGGTGGATTCTCCAGCTCCTGAAACTCTTAAGGTTTGTCTAGACAAAGTACTACCTTGGAACAAAAACACGTGCTTATATAAGATGGAACAGGACATCCTTAGCAAGAAGATTACAGCAATTTCTAAACCTTCCCTCTGTTACATTCATCTTGTATTTCTAGACACCTTTTTCTACGTTTCTTGACTTATCGTTAAGGCATTACCTGTAGATTGATCTCTGCTTCATAGAAAGTTAAGCAGGAACAGTAGTGTCTCTCCGAGTCTATATCAGTCAAAACCACCACAAAGAACGTCGGCTGTTTTCTCTCTTTCGAAAGCTGCCATCCTCCAGGCTGGCAAAACTAATGAAACAAAAACAAACAAAAAAGGCTTTAGTTATGCAATATCTTCTTGTCTTTCAAGAACTATGGAAAACAGTTTTAAGCAATACAACAGAACTTTATCTGAAAAAGAAGCTCAGAAAATTTAACTAAAAGCAAATATATGCAGAACTGAAACATTTGGAGAAAATGGGAAAAAATGAGTAGGTCACAGCTAATCAGATTGATAAACATTGAGGGAGATGTTATGCACACTGCACATGGTATACACACTAAAGATAAGTCTCTTCAGTATTTAAGATAATCAGTACAAGGATTTAACAAGCAACAATATAAATAAATTAACAAGTACTGCAGACTTCATTTAGATTACAAGTTAGAATTTGAAGCTAAATTATTGTCTTGGAACGTCTCTACTTACATTTTTAATTTTGCCATATATTTCAAGATCTCTAAAACTACAGGTTGAAACCTACGGTTTCATTACAAACACAGATGTGCAACTAAAATTAGCTTTGGAAGTATAAAACTACTGATACACTGTACCGCTTGTACACATTTCTGTGCACGTTTATACACTAACAAAAAAGCCAGCCAGGATAATCATAAAATACAGACATAGGAAGCTGCTTTTAGATTTGACTGATTTTCACATGCTGTGTCACAACTACAGAGTAATCTTTTCCTGTTCAAGTACCAGCTGCATCCAAACCTTTTCTTCTCACTGAAACGTACCTTCCTGTTTTTAAAACAAAACTGCTAAGCATATAGGATCTGCCTTTTTACTTCCCACAAATCAGAGGATCATAGGGATTTGTTCATCTTTAGTCATTTTAAAGAGATATAAAATCTAAGAATGCCTACATCGGATGAGACGAGCCCAGAATGCTGTTTCCATCAGGATCTAAGAGCAGCAGCTTAAAAACAGTACAAGGTTGGGTAACTGCCCAGTTACTTCTGTTCTCTTACCAACAAAGATTCCAGCAGCCTCCAGCTGATCAGCCTTCTGAGCCACCGGCAACATGTTTGTCCTTAACATTCAGTGATAGCAATTAAAGCTGTTCCTGACTTTCCTTATTAGTTTACCTAGTCAAACTTAAATTCCATTTACAACTACTTGCAAAATTATTCAATATTTACTCCAACAAAAGCCTATTTATAGAGGAATACTTTTCACCTACTTACTGATTGCCTCTATAAATCTCACTGGAAACATCTCAAATTTTCTAAGAGGTCATTTCATAACGGGGATATAAGTTTTCGTGGCCCTGTGAAAAGTAAGCTCAAATTTGATGATTTCATAAAGACTTGAGGACCGAGAAAATTTCTTGCCTCCAAAGATGCTCCAAGCACATCACGTGTTCTCAGCACATTTGATTACTGAGCTGTTGCAGCAATAAGCAGACTGCATAATGTGTAATATCTATAATGTACGTCAAATATGCTTAAGCCCCATTAGTATTTGTTCCTCCAAGCTGACATGAGCACTTCAAGTCAGCCTAAACACTGACAGGAATTCTGACCTCAGAACAGAGATGCACAAGCAATATGAGTGAAAAGAGAAATACAGCACAAAAGCAACAGAAAAAATATATGGCTTTTTTTTTCTTTCAAACAACAGAAATAGATCACTGATAAATATATTGTTCCCATTAATGGAAGAGTGGGCTGAAATTTCGAAGTCAGTTTGATGAAGAACCTTGAAATGGCCTTTATGGAATTCTGTATTCATTATTTCTCTTCCTGAAGACTTGAAGTCAGACAAAATTCACAAGCACATCATTATAAACAAAATCATAAACTTTGAATTTACAAAGGGTAAAGGCAACAAGACAAGACATGTCTGCATTAGGGAAAAAAAAAATCAAATCATTCAAGAATGCAGATAGCAAAGGAATCAGAAAGAGAGGTCAAGATTTCATGTTTCCAGCAATTTCTCTCGCTCCACGCCACCCCCTACCAAGACATCTGCTGAAGACTGTAAGCACAAAGTTGCACACAAACATTTAGTACAGATCCATCTTAAGAACCTCTGCAATAAAACCTGGGTATTCTTGGGCAAAAAGCAGTTAAAACTCTGATACTCTGATACACAGTTTGTTTTATGATCCTGGGAAAATCTTCCAAACCAAAAGATTCTCATGTTATATTCTTCATATTCAAGATAGATAGCTTAACACTTCTGAGTCTTTATTCTTAGAAGTGCTAAGATCTTCCTCCTGCAACTGAGAGTAACTGTTCCGAACATCAAAAAGTACTCTATGAAAAGACATCCTAGTCATTCCAAGCTAAGCATCCAGCATTAGTCCATGAGTTTGATAATACCGGCCTAATCTCCTTTTGTTTTTCATCCCACATCAGTTAAAAATAAGAAAATACCACCATTAATCTCACAGGACTTCCATAAAGATAACGTAATGTGGTAGACGTACACAGACATCATAACAAAAGGAGCATCAAAGTTTGGCGATTAAATCATTTGAGTTTTGTTTGTATCCGCAGAGTTTAGGAGGCGTGTGGTAAAAAGCCTGTAATCTAAACCTGGACAAGATATGAACACACCGCCACTGAATAGCCATTTGTCTCAATGACTATGAGCCGAAACACAAAGAATACAGTAAGATCCGAAAATTAAGTCAATATTTTCATGTTATACAGTTAAAATGGAATCACACACACAAAGTAGGTCAAATTGAGGTTGTTTATGCTGCCCTGGCTCTGGCACTTCTCGAGCTCTGCATGCTGAAGTTTACGGCTGTTGCATTCCTTCAGACCTGCCAAGCCTACCTGTCCTGACAGGAGCTCCCTGATCGCTCCCACAGGCACTGCTCATGTCATCCTGCCACAAATGCCCACTCCACATGCTTTGAGAGAAGCTGAGGAGAGGCTGGATGGTAGCTGGAGCTCCAAATAGGGAACCAAGGGGCAGCACTAACCTCTGCCCTCTGGCACAGCCACAGGGCCCAAGGGAATGGCACGGAGCTGTGCCAGGGGTGGGTCGGTGGTGGTGAAGAAAAGGATCTGCACCAGAGGGAGATGAGCAGTCAGCAGACATGGTAACAAGAGCAGGAGTTCAAGGAGTGCTGGACAGCGCTCTCAGACATGTGGTCCTCAGGGGGCAGTCCTGTCTGGGACTGTACGTTCAATGATTCTATATGAAGGGAATATAGAATATGCAATTAATCCACCAAGTGTTCTGCACACAAATGACAAATACGTGAGGTTGGGATGTGTGGCTTACACACGGCCATATTTTGCACAATACACGCAGAATCCAACAACTGTGAACTTTTGAGCATCAGTAGGTCTAATTCATTGTTTCCAGGCCTTCCAAATGCATTTTTAAAGCAAAGTCCATTTCAATGATAGTTCTTTTTGTTGTGATAAAACCTTATTTGCAGGTCTACTGTGTAAAACTTTACCAACATCTGCCCTGTAAACTGGTAAACATCAAGCAACATTGTAATGATCAGAAGGGACCGCCAAGTTGGGGAGGGAGCTCTCAACAGCAATCAAATTCTGTGGAAGCTCAAATCCTACTCATGCCAGTGAAACTTCTTCACAATCTAAAAACAGACTTGAGTATAAAATATGCTTTCTCGATTTTATTCTTTACTAGTGGACAACAATTAGTGATTGTTAAGGAAAACATCTTAAGCAAAGTACATCCACTGGCTATACAGAGAATCTGTTTTCAAATAAACTGGAAGAGATTTATAAATATAGAGATTGAGGATAGAAACAACAGGCTCATCCTTGAAATTAAACAACGAATGAGTCTCAGTTTAGTTAAAATAAGGTAATAAATATTAGTGTAAAACTTGAAATGCAAGCAGCACTGAGAACTTTCCAAACCACTATAAACGCAAGCTACTATCCAGTACTCTTGCCACCATAATCTGGCCAGTAGGAAGAGAAAAATGTCTCCTTACCAACCAGATGCTATACCAAAACAGACAAAAGCACCACTGTGAACATAATTCAAAGGTCATGTGCTTCTTCAGTAAACAGGAAAAAAAACTCAGAAGTTTAAAAATGAACACAGTCGCATATTGTTTCACTTACTTGCCAGAATTCTTGGAACCTGAACACAGCTTCTACCAATGACACTGAAAATTAAAAAGAATCACGCTGTCCAACCCACTGTTTATAGAATTAAGCCTCTAAGGATGGTGAGTGCTTCAAATCCACTCCAGATTACAAGTGATTGCCTTAAAAATCTGGCAGAAATATCCAGAAGTTGAACTGAAGAATATGAAACAGAGATCTTACAGTCAAGGTGTTGAAATGACATTTTAAGTGCTCCCTGAAACCACAGGTGTTCACTGAATCATGGAATTGTAGTGGTTGGAAGGGACCTTTAGAGATCACTGAGTCCAATCCCCCTGCCAGAGCAGCTCCGTACACCAGGGAGACATCTAGCTGGGTCTTGAACATCTCCAGAGGAGACTCTACCACCTCTCTGTGCAGCCTGTTCCAGTGCTCCATCACTGCACTGTGAAGAATTTCCCACACACATTTGTACAGAACTTCCTATGCATCAGTTTGTGGCCATTTCCCCTCGTCCTATCACCACACACTGCCGAAAAGAGTCCAGCCTTGTCCCTTAGATATTAACAGACATGGATCAGATCCCCTCTGAGACTTCTTTTTTCAAGGCTGAACAAACCCAGGTTGCTCAGCTTCTCCTCAGAAGAAAGGTTCTCCAGGCCCTTTATCATCTTTGTGTCCCTCTGCTGGACTCTTTCAAAGAGATCCCCGTCTTCTTTGTACAAGGGAGCCCAGAATTGGACACAGTACTTCAGTTGAGGCCTCATCAGGGCAGAGGGGGAAGATCATCTCCCTTGACCTGCTGGTCACGCTCTTTTTAGTGCACCCCAGGAAGCAAAGCACTGTCTATTAGTAACTCACACAAAACACTTTCAAATCAAACAATGAGTTAGGTTATCAAATGATGTATACAAATCAGTTACACACATTTGCACCTTTGATACACTGCATCCAGCTTTCTAAAGTCTGCTGAAAAATTAAAGACTGCTGTCACAATCTCTCTCCAAACGCTGGAGCACTTAAGATTAGGTTTATTGAATATTGTGAAAGTGAATACTTCATACTATTACTATACTGAACAGTATTTATCTAGTATTCTAGTCTCGTTAGAGAAAAATGTTAGTTATATGTATACTTATTATACTTATTATGGCAGAAGCATATTACTTGACTTCTGAATCTGCTGGGCAGAAATTATTCATTTGCTGAACTGAGTTTTAGAACTTGATCATTTATTTCTGGGCTTGCGCCCCAAGAATAACCAAGTCCCAAACAAAAACTCAAACCGATGTTCTAATTGGGTCTGTTTAGCTAGAGTCAGAAAGACTGCTCAGTCTGCAGTTTACATTGTCCTCTGTATCAACAATCCAGTCAGCTTTCTATCAAAAATCCATTACTTATGATGGCACTGCCAAAGTAGAATGGGAAAAAGCTCGTTCACAAAGTTTACAGCACAATACACTTTTTGCAAGTCATCTTTTGAACGCGCTTTTTGAAGAGATTAAACAGAAGATGACATCCATGAAATACCACTACAGTCCACTGCACTTAAATAACTAAACATCTTTAAAACACATTCTCATACTATGTATTTTCTCAAAACATATTTGTGTGCTTGTTTCTTCTTAAAAAATCAAGAACTATCCAAATGCGTGTAAAATATGAAAAAACAGAGCTTTAGTAACAAGACTTGAACTAAGGATCCCAAAATGACTTTAGGATTTAAAATGTCTGACACAGCGAGTCACCTTCCATTTCAACTCTTCCACAAAATGTTTTTTTCTCCCTTGGGTAACTCTGGGCCATTAGGCTTTAGTTACTTCTCAAATAAAAGCATTTTGTTTTTACATGCACTATCGTCATCTTGTTACAAGCCTCCCTGAAAATAAGGGACTATGATCTGGACATTATGTGAAGGAATTTTGTTCCATCTGGACTTGCATGACCTAGCACCAGCTGCTGAGTATTTCACCATTTCACCATTCACTTATGTATGGAATTTTGGCACAGGGAATTTTCTTTTTCAGATGCATACCTCTACTTAAATCAAAACAATTACAATGCCCACCGGCAAAATAAAGAAAACAATGTTATGAAGCTGTAAATCTGCGGAAATTCTTGAAGCTTGGGGGTTCTCTCTGAATGTAAACAGGATACAAAATATACATCAAACTTTATAACATCTTCCTGACTTTAAACATCTTGAATCTAGCAAATTGCATATTTATCCTTAGCCTAGTCTACAATGAAACTAACACAGCTGTAGTTTACTCTGAATTTTCAGGTAAAAGCCCCTTTCAAGATATTGTAAGCCAGCACTGCAGATGATTCTGGTGGTCAACTATAAGCAATTAAATTCACTCATTAAAAGAAAAAAAAAAAAAAAAAAAAGCTTTCACTCATCAAAGAAATGCAGAGGCCTGTAGTGTACTGAAATCCGAAATGAACTTTAACATGTTCACCTCATGGCACCCCTAAAGTGCTGCAATCTGCTTCCAGCATCACCCAGTAGAATTTAGGAAGCCAACTTCAAATTATGTCATTAATTCCAGACTCTCTGTAACTTACGACAACAAAGAGACAAGGGGAGAAGAAAGTATGAATATGCTACGTTCACTTGAAATCAAGGAACTTTCACCCTCTCAGAAAAGCAAAAATACATGTTCGGGTGCCTGAACATGCTGACATGGCTGGATGCTAACCCTCCTTTATCCTTTCAAAACTGAAATTGCTTCAAACATTTGGGAAATTCCACTAGAAACAGCAGGAAGGTTGCTGATGACAGAACTGTCCAAGAAGAGTTGCAGGTGAGTCATCCTTCCTCTCCCTCTATGGGAGGAGCAGTTCCCACAGACTGCAGATATTTCTACCCCAGGTGTCTCCTTTTCAGGCGAACTTAAAATACACATCAAAAAGGAAAGATCCTCAGCCATATTCTCACACTTCCAAAGGCTGAAGGCTGCTGAAAGATCTCTCAGCTTCACTAACCTGTGCAACTAAAGTGGACATATTTCCGAATTTGAAATCCAGATTGAAATGAGCCTCAGTAATCATATGGCTCAAGTTTGATAAAGATCCTGCATCAAAAGTTCAGCAAAGCAATGCAAGTCAGTATGTGTGAACATCTCATCAAAAACAGCTGATTAACTCTCCAAAGTCACAGAGATACAGAAGGTTTTTATTGACATTTGGCAAGGACTGGCTTAACCTACCCACATACAGAATCACAGAATGGTTGAAGGGGGAAGGGACCTCTGGAACCATCCGGTCCAAACGCTGTCGTGTTAAGAGTTTGAGCTCATTGGCTTGTGCCCTGGAACTGGGCACCACTGAATAGTCCAGCTCTGTCCTCCTTGCACCTTCCCTGCAGCTACTTAAAGAAACTGGTATGATCCTCCCCTTTGCTTCAGGTTGAACAGCCCCAGGTACTCAACCTTCCCTCACATGTGAGATGACTAGTAAATGTATAAGCCTATCCATGCATACATGGAATAAATTTGTTTCAAGTTCATTACTTTTCTTTTTAAACTTCTTAACACTGCACAATTTTTAATCACCTCTCCTTAGTGAGCTGGAACGTTGAAAAAGCCAGACTCATAAACTTCTGCAATGACTGTATATCTGGTTTGTTTTCCAAAATGACCTAGAAAATAACACCTACCTGGAAACCAGTCTCCTTCCCTGTCTTCACTTAATATCCCCATCGCAGTGGCTTATTCAAAAAGATCTGTCAAACAATCTTCTATTTCTGTACAAAATCAACCTAGACTACAGGAATGGTGATTTAAGAATAACTTCATTGTATACTAGTGCCTTGATAGGATTAATTCTGATACTGTGCATGGAATTTTCTTCTCGGAATGAACTTCCAGCTAGTCTGTTCTAATTATGGATAGGTAAAATTAGTGTGCCCGTGCAAATAAGGAGAATCTGGACTTAACTATTTATTTTTTTTAAACCACACTCCTTCCTTGCTTCAGGACAAGGGAGACCCTTGGACCTAGTCTTTTTTTTATCCCTACCCTATCAAAGAGTTGCCATGCTCAGTGTTACCAGAGCCAGTGAGGGCTCCCATGGATGGGAACCAGAAACTTCTAGACTTATAGTGCAGTATACAAATACAGCAGGTGTCTCTAAGTATTATGTAAGAGGTTTTTTTTACTTTTAACATGCATTTTAAAGTTAATCAAAAAGTTCAAAAGTTATGAATCTGAACTCTCAAGACTTGCGAGTGAGGGTAACACGTAACCTTCCCCTCAACACTTCTCATACAGACAAATACTAGTTAGCTAGAAACGCTGCCAATTATGCTGCCACTCTAAACAACAGTGAGTGAGCAAACTGGATACTAAATAGTCAATCCAGACACAGAAAGCACAATTTCAATTTCACGCTGAAGGATTGATTTCAGGAAATTAATGATACTTCAATCTGAAGAATACAGGTCTATAGCAAATGAATTGTGCTGGCTTATGAGACAACAAAGAAAGCATGGTTGGAAAATATGTGATATTTAGAATATTTCCAAAGCAACAATAAAAGAAGAACACTGAAGAAAGAATATCATAACCATAGAAATTCATACTCTGTATTTAAGGCTCACATTTTAAACTTCAGCCTGAAATAAATTAAGAAGTACCTTTGTCCTTACTCAAGAACCAGTAGTCAGGAGATGTTTCTAACCTGTACTGGGACACTTTTTCATGACAATTTACTCCTTAGCCATGTGTTGTTTTTTTCTTGTTATTATTAACTACTGTCTACATCGTTCAGGAGACTGCTAGTCACCTGAGAAATAACAGACAAGGAAATCAGCTTCAATTCAGAAACATAATTGGGCATTTTACAGATATTTACTTTACCAGCCAGGCACAAAACATAAATCTTCACCCAATGCAGTTTTTCTCTCCCTTTCTCCTTTGCCTTTATGTTTTCTCTCTTCCTTTCAAAAGCAGCAGCATTGTGTTTTAGCCAAAACCTCTTTCAAGTTCTTAATGAAATCCCCAATAATTTCACAGATAACACTGTAAACTATCTTTCAAAAGACATACAGCATGTACAAGTACAACCCATGGACAGTTAACTGCTTTAAAGAAAGTACAGTGAGATAATTAATGTGCATCACTCAACAATAAAAGCTGGCATATAGTTAAGTATTTATATGAATATAAATTTTGACTTGATGTTTTAATGTTTAACTATTCCTCCAGAGCAATACTCCACGTCCTGCTTGTCTCATTTTTATAGCTTACACCTGCACAATCAGATATTTAACTGCACCATTAATACCACATCCAGCCTTGATATCATGTATACATTTAAAGATGCATTCTGTTATTCCATAGCAGTTGTAATGAACTGTGAGCAAACTTGGGCTTACAATTTCACATTTGTGATCTTGTATGTCCTTAGAATACACCTGTCAGCAAACGTTTCCAAGACACAACATTCCAAGAGAAGGGGTATTTGTGTAACCAGGTGGTAATATAAAGTATATTTAATACAACATTGATCTGGTGCCTAGCCATAAGAAGGACTGTGTCTGATGAAGCAAAATACACTTACAGATTTAAGAGAGATGCCAACAGTCTCCAGATGACAAAATGCAAGAACAGATCTTGAAATATGCAAGTAAATCAAGAAGTCTGAATTTAGTCTTAATACAGACAGTAGAAGTTAGACTAAAACATGTAGCTATTAAAAAAAAAACAAAAAAACCCACAAAATGGGTAATAACCCTTTAGAAATTATGCAGGCAAAAATACGGTGTCATCTTTCTCAGTGAATTATTATAATTCTTTGAATTTCAGACCACAAGGCAGAGTTAATCTACACCTTACCCTCCCCTGTTATTTCATTTTCACATCCAAATGCTGTTAACTCAGTGTGCCTCCAAGACTTTGAACATAGATGAGCCTTACCCCAACCAGCCTTCTGCCAGCTTTGCTCAGGGAGAAAGCATAACACCAACAAAAGAAAACCAGTCTGCCCATAAAACTCTTACAAGAAGGAATGAGAAACCGAGAGGAAGGTGTATGAGACAGCTAGCACGGGTAAGGGGCTTTCTAAAAATCCAGGAGATGATAAGTGGGCTGGCAGCCAGCTAGGCAGTATAAGCACCTCTATCCACCTGAGCACTAAAAAGACCAAAAAGAGAGTAGAGCCTGGAGCGCAGCCTACATCTCAGCACCTTGCCAAACACGCTCACATCAAACACTGCCACTCACTGCCAAACTTCAGGAAGTTACAGAAAAGGAGAGAAATATATTTTTATACATTCTGTTAGTTGTTCCAGGAATTTAACAATACTTCTTACACGCTTTGTGTTACCGCTTCCCATTTTGAGTTACAATCAATTTCCCCTTTTGTATGTGTGAGCTTCCACAAAGAAAGAGAAGGAAAGTATATAAACAGGAAAACGTGGCTATAAACTCACAGAGACAACTTTGCATATGAGTGAAAGCGTAGGCTAGGACCTAAAACATATATATATATATAAAAAAAAAAAAGGTTTCCTAGGTTGAAAGATGAACATGTTCCCTTATACAACAATGGAATTCCGTGCATTGATTCCCACTGAATTTTACATTTTCATGGTGTTAATGAAGAAAAGTTAGCACTCTTCCCAAGATTAAATTAGAACACATCAGCATCTGCAGTAGCATGAAAAGACGGATGAAAAGTTCGGTGCTTTCCATGAAGTCTCAGCTTCCTGTTCAGGAAGAACAGAATCGGTCCCAAGCCACGCTCATCCTCTTTTCCCATGAAGCCAACTACTGTGTTACAGTGAGTGAACATTATGGACAGACAGCATTGCAGGCATGCCTCCTGTGAGAAAGAGAAATACCCATACCACAGTTGGGCTGGCAAAAGCCCAGGTGTAAATAAGGCTTTGTGCCAATGCAGATGTTGTCACATGAATTCAAGTCACGCCAGCAGAAAATGATCTTGATGAATGGACTGCATTACCTCTAGGTAGGATGGCATAACTTCACAGTCTCTAAGCAAGATAATAACAGATTCTGAAATCTGTCAAAATGATTCTTCAGAGAGGGCTGGCACTGAGAAAGCTTGTATTTATAAGTATATACTTTTATTTATTTTTTTTTAGGTAAGAATCTCTGATAAAATTCTCAGACAAACCAGCACAAGTAACTTGCATGTAAAAAGAGCAAGTTGAGGAGCACTTAAATTGATATTCCACAAGCTTTCGAAAACAAGGAGACCACAAACATCATTTCTATGCTTTAAAAGGGTAGCAAGAATGGCTACAGGAATTTATAGACTCATTTAGCACAACAGTGAATTTGGATAAAGGTATTCTGGAGTGGTATCAGAAAAAAATAAATAAATAGAATTATAACTGGTATTCTTCTGTAGAAAAAAGAAAGCCATTAAAGCAGTTTTGAGGGGTGGGGCTAACAAATTACAAGCTACTTAATAAATGCAATTACAACAGCATGACATACTGGTGTAATTTGGTGTATGTGATTATTAAACTTAAACACATATATGTACACCAATTTATGTATGTCAGAAGAAGTTAGTACAGCATATATAGCACTGATTAAAAGACTAGCTTCCTGACAATTTGGAAAAGGGGACTGTTAGCACAGACACAACTCTACAAAGCCTCATCTATTGGGTTTTTTTCAGAGAACAGATCTTGATCTAACACTACTCCTACTTTTATAACCAGTCAAGCCATATAGGAAGTTTACTGGTAAAGACCACTAATGACACAAAACTTAATAACATAATTAGCATCTCTGGAGGCACTCAAGAAATGTTTAGATGTTGTACTGAGTGACATGGTTTAGTGGGAAATATTGGCACTGGGTGGATGGATGACCTTGGAGGTCTTTTGTAACAACCATAATAATTCTATTATTTTAATATTATGAGGATAAATTATTAAAACAATGAGAAACAGAAGTAAAAAAAAAAAAAAAAAAAAAAAAAAGCACTCTAAACCTAGGTATTTTAGAAACTGAAGGCAGTGGTTCCCCTATTATTTATTTTTTTTCCAACTTAAGCCACTACATACAGGTGTACAACTGGAGGACAGTTGTAGAAAGCATCACCTCCAGGAAACATTAGATAATTCCCTACCCTTCCTTCAACTAAAAAATCCATCTCTCTTCTCACGTGTCAAAACTGGGTAGTCACAGAATTGCTAAGAGAAATCACATGAGCTGCTGTGTAGAGAACACTGAAGATAGTTTTCCAAACACAACAAAATATGAACCAGGGCAGGAAAACAAGTATCGCATTGTGAAGTTTAATTATACAAGATTACAAAATCTGACAACTCTCAGCTGCAATCTCAAAGATTCTGATTTCAAATCTTAAAGAGATCTCAGCTTTTTCAGTTTTTTTTTTTCTTTTCCCCCCAGAGACAGCTGAGAAATGCTTCACAGAGCAGTTAGATGTTTGACAGTATAGAGTTACATGCAGATAAGCTGTTTACTTGTAAGAAGACTCCAGATAAAAGCATTCCCAGATCCAGTGTATTACAAGATCCAGAAGTTATCATTATAACAGTTCAAAATAATAAGAAAAATTGGAACAGGTTATTGCAATAAGCTGACCACACTGGAGTCTAAGTTCTTCAAGTTAAAAAAAAAAGAATTCTCCTTCATTCACCTTTTGCAGGACATTATTCAACCCTTGTGTGAATCTGTATTACAGGGGCTCTTCCTCACCTCTTCTCTTTTTAGGGCCCAAATGACCTCATAATACTTGAAGCTCTGTGGTATATGATTATAATCAAATCTCATACTTCAGAGCTTCGACCATTCATGCAAGGAGATTTAGACAGAATTTCCACCTGAGTACTTAATTGGACATCTAAGTTTTTGCAAGAGAGACAACAGCAGAGATCTAACTCATCACAGGGCAGGCAGGTGCTGAAGAGAATTCTGGCTGACCTGTCTTGCTTACAAAACTAAACATCAGGTGCCAAACCAAATGCTAAGAAGGAATTTTCTACCATTTCAAGCTGACAGGGATTTCTGTAGTTACTCATTTCCTTTGCGGTGTATGGCACATTAGTATCACCACAGCAATTGATTCCCTTAAGCTCAGGAGATGCTTTGGTCTCACCTTCATCTCAAGAACACTATCAGACTCTGGTCAGACTCAATCAACTGATTTATTACATATGGTCTTTTCTGTGAAACCAGAAAGAATGGCAGGGAAGCCTTAAAAAAGAAACTGATGAACTTTAAAAAGAGAATAACTTTTATTTTTTTATGAATGTTATACTCAAAATACTGTATCATTCTATATTTAAAATTTGATTCCTGTGAAGTTCTGAGCAGAATTGGATACAAAGGCTTAAATAATTTTCATGTGGGCAATAGGGACTGGTAATACCCTCAGTAAGTTT
>VONY02000006.1:7934215-7968356 GCA_008692595.2 Colinus virginianus | reverse complement strand
CAACCACACATATATGTCCCAACACAGCCAATAGGTGCAGAGAAAATACCCCAAATAAGTACACTTGCACATTTCAATTCATGCGAGCATCCTTTGCAGTGCCCAGGAAAAGTCTCTCTTCTATCTTCATCAGTGGGGTAACTCCAGGCTCCTGCATCCAAGGGCGCTTAACACTGCCCTTATATTTCATTCAGAATGAACATCACTGATCATTGGCAATTACAGATCATCTGATAAAACACAGGCAGCTGAAACAGAAACTAGATCTTTTTCATGCAAACTGCACATGAGGTAAGAACTATATGTTGCTATAATAAACCTGGTAAAAAGGTGTTATCAAACAATTAGTGCAAAATAGAAGCAGCTACTGAATAGCAGGAATTGATAATGTAAAATCAAATGTTAATGTGCACTCTCTTATAGAAAAGATTAAACAAATAATGTATTTCTTTTTCAAAACTATTCAGATGTTTATATACTTCTATATATAAAAATAGAAACATTGGTCAACCGTGGGGGGTTCCCTCCTATTGTCCCATAAGTATACAGAGGAAATAGAAATATTTCAAGCCATCTGTAATGTCTTACATTCTTTGAATAAAAGAAAGAGCCAAAACACTTAACAGTACGGAATTTTATTCCAAATTATACCCAAGAGGAAGCCATCTGCAGGAAAAATAAAAAGTGGAAAAAAAAAAAAAAGAAAAGAAAAAAAAACACCACACCACTAGCAACACACTTGACTTGGATATCACTTGAGCAATACAGCTATCCAAAAGGACAGCATGTTCTTTTTAAGAATGACTACTCATTCTTTCATGACACAAGCAACATGAAAATCACCTGAAAATTTTGGGGCTTTTTTGACCCACTAAGAACAAATTACACAGTGTCTCAGCAAGATACTGAACTAGTTTTTGGTTCTTCTATTTCTCCCCTCATTTCATATAAAATATTACCCTATCAGCAAAACCTATCTCTAAGAAGCAGCAAATCATGGCTGCTACTTCAGGCTCTGAAGGTGACTGAAATACAAAGCCCAACCTGTATGAGTAGCTCAGCACTGACACCTACAAGCCCATCAAACTGTGAAACCACTGCTTTAGGCAAGAAGAGATGACAGGTAACATTTCCAGAAAGAAATAATAACGTCTTTGCTATGCACTCACACTAAACCTAAAATTCAATACATTACACATTTATAAACTGCTACTGGGAAACCTATGTCGGTAAGATGATGACCACATCACATGCCAAAGATCTCAGACGTGACAGTCTTGTCGGAGCAGCAAGGACTGCAAAGCTGCCTGGACATGTATTAGAGTATTCATCATTTTGTCTCAGGAGTAATGATACAAGAAGAGCAGAAATATCCTGCTCTATGCAACATTTCCTGATGCATCAGTGTTTCCTAGATTCCTAAGTCTTCAAAATATGAAACAGATCATACTAAAAAAATATGAAAAATATTTGCTGTAAACTCCAAACAAATTAAGTGAAATTTTGAAAATAACTATGCAGTACTGGAAAATCATGAGAAAAACAGTATACAAACTTTGACAATGTGCGGGTTACATAAAAAAAAAAAAAAGAACTAAGGAATAAAGCAAGAAAATCCCCTTTCAACAGTTGCATACCAGGAAGCATGTGTTGGCTCATGGCATTTCAAAAGCTAGCAACTTTGTTCTAAACCCAATCTACTACAGCAAAAAAGAAACACAATTTTTCAGAATATGTAGAGATTGAAGCACCCTTTAAAAACAATGCAGAATTTTTCTGCTACTTCAATGTTTGCAAGTCAATAACATGCAAATTTGCAAACACATTTTCTTAAGAAAAAGTGTAACAGGCCAAAACAATTTTGGTCCAAACAAATTAGTTCATATTAGGGTTTGGACAACATTTTTAAATCATGCATAGATTTTATTTGTACCAAAAACAGATATCAGAGGACAGAAATCCTACTTTTTCAATTAGCAGTATTCTTAACTCATACATTTTCTCAATAAGAACTATTTTTCCTTCTCCAAAAAAGCAGCCAGGCCCGCTGCCTGCGGAGGGATTGAGTCACCGTTCCTGAAGATGTTCAAAAAAAGCAGAGATGTGGTATTAAGGGACATAGTTTAGTGGGGATATCTTGGTAGTAGGTGGACAGTTGGACCGGACAACCTTGGAGGTCTTTTCCAACCTTGGTGGTTCAATGATTCCATGATTTTCTTAAATACTTGAACCTCAGCAACTTGAGAGCACTGGTTGTGTACAGACAAATTGCTACACTTGGGGCTACAAGTTCCTGTAAGTAGTCATCAAATTACTGTAAATTATTTAATAAACTACATTTCACCCTGAAAAAAACAAAAAATAAAGAACTCTGCATATAAAGACAGAACTGTGCTCTAATTTCTTTACAATTCAGCTCAAACCTTGAATATAGGAATGTAAACCTGTAAGTTAGATGTCCTAATTTCTTCTTTAGTAAAACTTTACCTACGACTAGGAAAAAATAAGTGTATTTTCAAAAAAGAACCAGCTTCTCTTACTAATATTGCTGTGAAAAAACTCCTGCTGGCAATGCTGCTATGGAAGACTGAAGCTTATATTTTCAGAGATGGTCTAGACTGAAATAAAGAGCTAAAATATATGTGTATTGACAGTACCAACTAGCTGACTAATTATAGTTTTAATTTTATTTTTTTTTTTAATAATTAACCTGGATCCAAACAACATATATTCAAGAATTGTTCTGTATTCATGTATTAAAAGTTGTCACTAAGTTCAACACAGGAAAATCTGAGGCCCTGTACCTTGAAAGGAATTTCTATAAAGCAAACTACACAAGTGAATTGAATTAACTATTAGTGTCCAGTGATTTTTCATTAAAGACTTGGTTTAACTTTCTGTTCCCCCTGCAAATATGTAAATAAATCCATTAGAATAAATACAGATAGGTTTACATGAAAGATCAGTGAAAATGCTTGTAGCCTTTTGAATGCAATTACTCCCATCTACTAACATGTCTAAACCACAAAATCTTTTCTTGTAACTAAACCTGCCTTAAACTAAACAATTTGTTTTACTACAGTACCTCTTACATGTATTAACCATATTGCCCCATACATTGGCATTAAAAAAACTGGAACTAAAATAACCAAGCAAATACATGAGAAAAGTGACTTAAGCAGATAAGCAGTGGATATGGAAAAGGAGAGCATACCACAAGAGCTCGTTGACTTGTGTTCTTCATTTGTAAACCACAAGTTATACAATATCCCCAAGTCACAGAAATTGCCATCAAAGGTTCAAACATAATGACCAATCTGTCAAACTATATACTGCCGGTAACAGGGCTGACGTCCACATGCCCTCAATTCACCAACTGATTCAGACATTTTATGGTTCAAAACCAGAGCTGTAACAACCGCAGTAGCAGGAGGGAAAATATCAACAAAAAGACATCATTTATTTTATAACTGTTAAGCCAAAAGACATTAACGATATACCATGATATATTGGCGCTTAGGAGTAAGGACGGGGTGTATAAACAAGTTTACAGACTGAGTGGCAGACCAAAATTTGAATCATTCTCCACAAAGTCTATTTCAGTTGGGCTTCCTACCAGAATCCAGGAAAATATAATTTTCCGTCCTAACTGACCACCTACTCTTCCTGTCACCCACTGACTTGCAGCTTTTTGACCCATTCTTTATTTATCTCTAATTCTAAAACCTTGCTTTATCTTACAGGTCTTCCCTTATGGCTTCCAATAAATGATTTTCATTTACATGCTACTGTTAAGGACATGGTTTGAGATCCTGCATCCTATCAAATCCACACTGAAGAACTACAGTCTACAATTTCATCTGATCTCACTGAACCATTGCTTTTTCCTTGCACCCAATACACTAGGAACTTTGCAGGACCATTTCTTGGGTTCTCTCATACACGCTGGTGGCATGGTTTCAAAAACTTCAGACCAAGAATTTAACAACCCAAACTGTAGACCAAGAATTTTACATCTCCTTACATGACCTCTTACAGATGTTTTTTCCCCCACGCTACTTTTCTTTAATATTTTTCATATTTCACCAGACTCCTAATAGGAACATACTTTTACAGAGCTGGTATTCATTTTCTTCAATAGTTCAATATGCAGTCAAGTAGGACTTTGGCCTTGTCAACTCTGAGCTATCTCCTAGAAAGCATGCAGCAGTTTTTAATTCTAAATCCTCACTTTACTCAATCAGCATATACTTGAACTTATTCTCCCAAACAGCAGTGCAAAAAATCTTAAAGCGCTCTCAGTGAGGTAAAAAAAATGCAATGCTACTTTGCAATTCTTTTCTCATTACTCATCTTACCTTTGAACCTCTGTTTACCACTGTAAACTGTTACTAACAGCTGCAGCAAACAATTTCATTTGGGACTGTACAAAGATCTTTTACCTAAATCTAAGTTTCACAGTGGAACAGTAGTGCTGTTTCTTCATGCAGCTATTTGCACAAGCTATAGAACTTTATTTCACTACTATTTGCAGTCCAGCTCCACCTGACTTTTAACAACACTCACTTTACACACTCAGGCTTTTGTGGTGGACCACTCATGAAAATTAACATTTCACTTTTAAAATTTGGTACTTGTTTCCCCCCACACCATGAGAAAATTTCAAGAACAAGTCTAAAGCAGCACATGTTGCACTAAACACAGAAAAGCAGCTAGGGAAACATAGGCAGTATGTCATTAGACAAAACAGGACAACACTCCTACGTTTGCATGGAGAGGCAGACATTGGCTATATGTCTCACTGAAAGCTGCCTGTATCAATAATTCCCCAAAGCCGCAAGAGAGCAATACTGTAGCCATGACTCATCCCCAAGAGAACCATCCACTTCTCTCTCTACCATTGTGAATTTGTCAATAGCATATGTCAAATATCCTGCCCTAAACAGTCACAGAGATGAACAAGTCCTAGGCAGAATGTACAAGTCTTGTAAAAACGAAATTGGTGGATGGCAGAAAGAGAATTTCAGGCCTTGCTTCACAAACAATACCCTGTGGTCTTTTCTTCTTTCATGCAAAATCATTGCAACGAGGAGGAAAATAAGTGCTAGATAATTTAGTTTTACAGTTTTATCATAAAATTAAGGTTTTCTTATGGACAGCATGAATTGAAAAAATTCACGTGCCATCTTAAACTGATGGAGCCAAGTGACTAACACTGCCCACTTCTGTAACCTCATCTTCATGGAACTGGCAAAGCAATATTTCACTTGCTGGCCTCTTGCCTGAAGCAGTGACCGCACCCTCTAATCGTAATCAGTGAGCACAACTTCTGGAACGACATGACGACATTTGAACAATCTGGGCGTTCTACTTCTGGGGTGACTGTGTGTTTAGTAAGGTGTATTTCTGTTTGACTAAAAGCACAAAGACATTTTTAAGAACATTTTCTAAATGTCTTGGATGAAATAAATCTTCATTAGTATCTTTAATTTCAGTCGACTTAATACTTCACTGATTTAGTAGCAACAAATGTTAACAAAGGCTTTCCCCTGCCACTGAGTATTCTATCATAGGCATTCACAGCTACCAGCACAATGTCAGCAGAGCACGTTTTGCAATATGTAAGAGAAAAAACACAGCTCTACTTTCTCCACAACAAGATGGATACATTTCTGCATGATTTCACATAAATCCCCAGCTATGACAATGGTAGTGCTAATCACTAGATTTTTTTTATAGTTAAAATAGGGTTATTCTTTTTCTCAGTATTTAAGTCCACTTGCTCCCTAATATCAAAACTTATACTCTACTCTTCTTTCCTTTTTGTCTTCAGTGGCTGTAAAATAGCTGCAAAGACAACTCGTGCAGTACATCAAGTTATGCAGGCAGAGTAAAGTGAAAAGCACAGTACAGAATAATAATACTTTTTTAAAAAAGAACCACATCCTGTTTATACTATAGTAAAAGAACAGCAAATCACACAAATAACTACGTTCATTTAAAAAAGATTTAAATTAATAATGAAACAAAACTGTTGGGAACTTTACCAATGACTGATCTTTTAACTTAAAAGAGTTTCTACATTTTGTTCTCTGCAAAGTAGAAACTCAATAGCTGAGAAGGAAAACACAAACTTGCACCTATGTGACCTACATTTGTGTTACATAAATGAATGTCCATCTGTAAATGGTAACATGCAACTCAGTATTTTGCCACATGATTTGCTAGAGGGAAAACAATGCTACAGAAACAAAACGTGGATCATATCCTTCTGTCTCTACAGCACGTGGCTCTTGCTAACGTCTGTACAATAACTACTTGAACAACTACAAGGTAGATTTAATGATATTCTTCCTATAACTTGATGTCGATATTGAAAATTTTAAGTTATAAATTTTCAAGTAACATCTTTATGATGTACACACAAAAAAGCGCTGTCTCATAATTTTTTCACATTATATAAAACATTTTCACTAATCAATTTTGCATGTCATCGGCTTGTTGCACTACTTAGAAGCAGCAAAAATTGTTTTCACTTGCTCTAATGCCTTGCACTACAATCATTTCTGAACCTTCCCCCCCACCCTCAGCCTTCAAACGTTCAAAATACGTCTCATGAGACAATATAATGCTCAACTGCATACTTAATGTCTTTCAGCACATCAGTAAGCTATCCAAAACTAGAGAATTATTTCAAATCTAATATTTCCACACCAACAAGGAAACTGTATTCCAAATGCCAAAAAGCAGAGAACAAACTGGGCTAATGCTTCCCATTCCTCAAATGAAATGCTGGGAGTGGGAAACCACTTGATCTCCATCAACAACTGACTACAGTCACTTCACTTACTAGAATGACTTTATGCAGATGAGCGAATTCAAAAGAAATATAAAGATGACTTCGACATCCTTTGCTGCACAGTAAAGTTTTAACCGTATTAGCCAATTCCCCACCTGTAGCTATGTCACCTTAAATGACCAAAAGAAACTTCAGAAAAGTGAAGGTGAGAAGAAAAACTGCATAGCATCTATCACAAGATGCACAATGAGTTGGACAGAAGATACAGCATAACTTGCCCTGAGCTTCCTATCCATAGGTGGGCAGCAGACCTGCTGGGCAGTTCACGTGGATTTTAGACTAGGTAGAAAAGCACTGAGGCCACACCTCAGATCGATTCTACGTACAATTCATGCTACGAAGCTAGGATTGCCTACAGATGAGATTAGAAAAAACACATAGATGATCACATTTGACTATGACACGATGATCAGTGTTTGAAAAACAAAACAGAAAAACAGAAATCTTACAGTAATTAAATCTCCACATTTCTTCCTTTTAAAAACATTTGAAACTGGCAGCAGAAATTTTTCTTGGTCTTTCAATTCCTGGTGCACAGATGTTTTGTAACAAGCTGTTGACAATGAATATTCAAGATCCTAGTGAAACCAACACGCTCAAGTTTGAAGAGAACAGAATATTGATTAGGACACTTCGGTACTTCAAATCTAGATTCTTTAGCCCAAATAAACAACATGTCTTCAAACAACCAACGCAAACCTCAAGGATGACCATATCATCATTTTCTCTGTCTGTCAAATGCATCACAATTACTAAACCAATAATTAAGTATTTTAGTACTATCTGCATCCTACTTTTACACATACTTAACATGCAACTGTGTATTTATGATTAAAGACATTTGTATGTTTTGTTGTTTGTTTTTAATTTAAAAGCTCAAATGGATGCTTTTAATATGAAATAACGTAGACAATTTTTTCTGTTTAGGTGACATATCACAAAGGTTCTAAAACTTTTAGGCTACATAAGAAGACAGATGCATAGATAGGACTTCAATTTCTATAAACCCCTGAACAACAGGTATCCCAAACAGGAAACCTTAAGCAAGGTATTAGAAAGCATTTTAATCAAGGAAAAAATATTTCTCAAACAAAGATACAAGTTTAGTGGGAGATTCCAGTTTCTGAGCTTCCTGGAATACAGGACACTTATATGAAATACACATGAATAAATACAGAAAGACAAGCCAAAAATGAGTCAGTAAGTAATAACCAAAATTGTCAAAAACTCACATTTTGCAATGCCAAGCATTCAAAGACCCAGCACAATTTACACATAAACTACATAATTTGCAATTTATGAGTTTAAGTGCAGTAGGGAGGATTTATAAAGTTTGAAAGAAAAGACATTTTTAGCTGGCAATCACTTTTTACAGACCAACCATTTTTCTTTATCTTGCTCATGAGACCTCTTCCTGATACAACTTTGTGATACAAATACATTTGTTAACCATTATTATGAAGAAAAAGCAACAGTAACATAGCATGTTTGTACTCTTAAAACAAATCATGCACATTATTACACTTATCAAATTTTTTTTAATTTTTTTTTACAATTTCCAAATTCCACTCGCATTAATAAACAGCTTATTTTGATAAATAAGCTGACTCCAACTAACTTGGCAGCATCTTTCAGATGAGAACGTTTTGTCATGAGGAACTTCAATGGACTTGTGTGCATTTCTGCTGTAGGAGTGAGCACGTTATGAAATCCCAAGACACAATATGAAGTATAAAACAATTTTTAAAATTAGAATGCAGACAAAGAAATGCCAAAATTAGAACATGAACAAATACCTATGAGAAAACTGATTTGTCCACTGCTTGAAAACACAATACTTCAAATTCCATTCAAAATCCTGAAAACCCATAAACGCTTACCCTAATCTTCACAATGAATTTGGAGTTTCTCCATGAAGAGAATCAGCCAACCAGATGTGAATTCAATTGAGTACGTTCCTTTCTAAGCCCAAAAACAAGGCAAAATACCCCTCCTCCTCCTGATGTTTTCTACTTTTGCCTCTGTTTGGTTACCAATGGATAACAGAAATCCTTATGGGCTATTGATCAGGAACAACACACATCACAATCTGTGAAGTACTTATAGACTGTCTTTTCAGTGGAAGCGAATAAATTCAGTTCAGGACTGATGACCCCAGCCCCAGAGAGGCTTCCTGAGCCTGAATGTTGAGAAGGGGGCTCAGCCTCACAGGGAATCAAGCTCAGATCTGAAGCTGACAAGTCCTGTGAGATGCCAGCTGATGAAGCAGAAACCATTGTGACAACTCCACAGTGCATTCACCTCTGCTCCTAACCTTGAAGTGCAGACTTCACAGCAAGCTCGAGGCAAGATCAGCCCTAGCACACTTCAATACAGGTAGAAGAGGGTAGTACTGTTTCCCACACCAAATTACCACGGAATCCGTACAGTAACATCTTAGCAAATTTTTGTGAAGGCACAGTTAATGTGCATCCCAAAAGAAAAAGAAAAAGAGCAAGAATTGACTTTAGTAGGGAGAACAAAAAGGGTCTCGCCACATTGAGAACTGCGTATGCAGACAGGTGTTTAATATAGCGGTAAGTTTTTAACCATCTTTCTTGTATATCATAGGTAATATCATTAAGTGTTACTGAATATACATCTGTTTTCAATGGTTGGAATTTTAATAGTAGTATGCAAGAAACAATCAAAACATCCCTCCTACCACTTCTTCATTCTGCGCATTACAAAGCATGCATCATATGGATTCTTACATACACAGCACCCTTTTGCACTCGCCTTTCAGGGAAATGCTACTAAAGAAAATGTCCAAATTATACCACCAGTCACTGAGGGCTCCATGCAGAAGAAGAAAACACAAAGCAGAAATCTCTTCTCCACATAATCACAATCACAGATAGCAGGGGTTGGAAGCCACCTCTAGATTTAGAGTAACATTTACAGCAATCACAGACAGAATTTCTTCTGCTGAGGATAAAGCACAAGAAGTACAAGATGAGTATCCGCTCTCTTTACTACTACACTGGATTCATGGAAAACAGAATAAAACTGACGTGGCTACTTTTTCAGGTCTTCGGCAAAGTTCAAATCTACAATTTCATGTTTCCATTATACCATCTATAAACATCTAATTTCCATTATTTCAGTTGCTATTCTGTAGAGCCCTCCATCTCTGGCAGTGCAAATAGCTTAGAGCAGGACTAAATCTGACAAGAGGATTCACATCCCAGAAAATGCACTAGGAAGTTTCTAAGCTCACATGCTAGGAGAGAGGGCAAGGACATATTTGAAGCCCTAACCACTAAGGGAGCGGAGGAGTAAACACTGCCCTTGTCACAACCCTGGTCTCTGCCAGACAACACAGAAAAGCAGACTGGCCTGAAAAAAGCATCATTCCAACAGCGGCCAATTTCTCCAAAGTGCTCAACTGCATCACATCGCACCTCTTCAATCACAGGTCCCACTGATACCACTGAGAAGTCCTCTAGGTACAAGACCTGTAAACAAGAGCATTTCCCAAGAACATCCTTCTCTTTCAAAACTGAGAAAATGCCAACAGGAAAATGATCTCACTAACTGTGCATAATTTAGGGTCTGCCAGATAGGCCATACCCATGCTATGTCTTCCCTAATAATATTTTCACTGTTCTACTATGGTAGTCCACAGATGAATTCTGGAAAACTGGCAAAAATTGGGAAGTTTCTTTTCTGTTATGATTCAGAAAACACCTAACAGCAGAAGTTTAACGAGCAACTGAGAAGTTATCCAATCTTCTCAGGAATTTCTCCTGAATAGCTGGAGGAATAAGTATTTTTCTTTTCCGAACATCTGGAAAGCAGGTACTGGGATGGCAAGCATCTCTTCAACACACACCTTCCCTATGTGCACTGATTTAGAAAGCTATTTTTATTGAGCCAGTATCAGTAGACACATGGACAAGCACTGAAAAGCACATCCATCTTCTGACATTTTTTTCAGGCAGTTACATCTGAAACATTCATTATTCATTGAAACAAAACTCAAGATGCAGTGTTAGCTAAGATTTTTTTCTTTGGATGTTGAGTACAATGAGACTTCAGCTGGGATGAAGCTCAATCAGTTGCTGAAGCATACAACCATCATGATCAATATTTACACTGACTAAGCATATTTGAATCTTGCTGTAATTTTTACTGCATTGTGCAATTTTTAAGTTCACAGAATGGTTTGGTTGGAAACGACCTCTGGCAGTCATCCGATCCCAGTGCCCTTCTCCAGGAGGGAAATACAGACCAGGTTGTCTAGGACAAGATTCAGATGCCTTCTGCATATCCTTAAGGAGAAAGATATCACCACTTGTCTGGGCAACCTGTGCCAGTGATTGGTCTACCTGACAGAATGGTTCTCAGTTTTTTGTTGTTTTTGCTTTGTTTTTATTCTTCTTAAGTCCTCACTGAATTTCATGAGGTTCCTCCAAGTCAGTTCCTTTAGCCTCAGTTGGTTCTTGATTCTTTGCCTCAGTTTGACATCACCTGTAAATCTGACTGTGATCTGCAGGTCATCGATAAGGGCAAGCTCTTACAGAACTCCAGCTGTAATCATCCTCTAGATAGGGTCCCTCAAACCCAATGATCCAGGCAATCTTTCACCCATTTAGTAGAATCCAGCTATTTATACGATTAAATCTTAACTTGAATACAAGGATGATGTGGAAAAAGGTATGTCAAAAGCATTGCTAAAAGAAGATTGATTGCTATTCAATGCTCTTCCTTCCTCACAAGTGTTGCCACTTCAATACAGAAGCCAATCAGTTCAGTATACCATGATGTGTCCTTGACAAATACATGCTGACCTTCACAAACACCATCTTCAAACACTTAAAAACGTCTTCCCAGAAGATTTACTCCATGATGTTCCCTAGTGAAGCTGGCTGACTAGTAGCTCACAGAGCATCAAGCTCCTGCAAACAGCTAGCTTGTTCCAGGTGAAGCACTGCAGGAATTTAAACATTTGAATAGGGATACTATTTGTTCTTAATTAGCAGAGCATTTTTAATAATGGTCACTCTTGTCTGAAATTTGTGTTATGAAGAAAAGATGAATTAATAAGAATTAATAAACATTCACTTTGGTTTCTGTTGTATAACTATAATACTTCAAAAATCACAAGTATCAGCATACAGACAGTTAACGAGATTCTCAACAAAAAGTGAAAATTACACATCAGAGACATATCCTCACATCCTAAATTTGCCAAGTGAGTTGAAGCTAGTATATGAGACCATGGTTTGAACGTTATTCAAAAAGCAACAATCCCAACAATGCAACTGAAATTCACAGTACAATAAAGACATTAAAGGCTATGCAGAAAAAAATCATTTTCACTTCTAATGAAGGTTTACTACCTAGCTGTAAGTATATATTTATGCAAGGATTTAAGAAGGTATCTAAACGTAACCAGTCAGTATTCTTACAAGAGAAGAACATGCATCACCTGCCTGCATGCTTGTCAGAAAAAGAGTCCTGAAAACACATAGCTTCAGACAACTTTAGATTTTCTCTAACTAAATCCAGGTGGCAAGTCACAAAGGCTGATAATTTCTGCATGACTTAAGCACACATACATATATAGAAATTCAATCCAGCTTTAAAAGCAAAATAGTTTCTTTATCACACAAACAAACATAGTTGCTTGTACACTCTCAGCCAGACAATAAAATCAGCACTAAAATTTGGGATGGTCACAAGGAAACCACTCATGAACATAGCTTCATATCACTCATCAATGCTTTTGTACAGCCCAGATAGAGATGTTTACTGTTATATACTTCACACTGTTATCAGCACATACAAGTTACTGTTTAGGCGTGTGCATTATATATACTGTTGTGTTCAGACACTGTTGCCTAAAAGAGTCTTATTGACTGTTATAACAAGGCCTGGAAGAGCTTTTTAAGATTTTTATGGGTTTTCTGGCTGGTGATAGGCTTTTCTGGTTTATTCGTAGCTTCTAGGACATTATCACGCTGTCATAGGTCACTCTACAGAAAGTGTTTTTCTAACTACAAACGTAAAAGGCCTGGCTTCACAGAAACATCTAGCTTTAGGCCCAAATAAGCAGGCCTTATATCTTCAGGAAACCAACAACAGCATAAGGAAGGGAAGCTGTATAGCCAGGAACACAGGAAGCTGCTCAGAAAAGTTGCTTCCGTGAGACAGTGTCAAACAGCTCAGAGGTACGGAATGAATGACACAGGCACTTAGGGAGCCCAGAGAAGAATCCACAGCTCTTCAGAAGGAAAGGTAACAGCCATACATTAATCCAAGTTATGGAATGCAGGAAAGAAATTTGCTAAGTAACCTGACTTTTAGGATATCACACACAGCTGTAGAGCACTGAATACAGGCACTGATCAATCTTGGTAACTGAAATAATGTTATTCATTCAATATTATCATCCCAACTGCTTTCCAGCTTACTCCAGAATGCTGGCAACAATGAACTGAAAGAACAATGCAGTGATCATGACAGCAAAACCAACAGATTCCTAAATACCCAACTCTCCTCTTCCATGTGAATGACTTTCTCAGAACAGTGATGTCCTCCAGCAAATACCTACCTTTACTTGCCTAACACAGAGTTCTAGTATACATGCAACCATCAGAATCATCTGATGTAGATTTCCACAAAGTATGTACCTCTTGTTGCATTTTTTTGACCTCAAAACTACACTACTTCACATCACATCAGTCTGCACTTTACTTGACACTTTTATTTTCATTGTGACACAGTTTCTTTGTCTCCTACTCTACACTTCCATATTAACTATCTGAAAAACTGAAGTGGCTGTTCTGTATCTTGTTATATTACAAAAGGATTTAAACAATGAAGGCCATCCCTACTGGTACATGTGCAAGAGCTACTACACTGCCAGAGCCAAAGAGTTTCAGTTCTAACAACTCTGGGAGATATACATATATATATATATATATAAAAATTTAGCGCAATGAAATTTTAAAATTAATTAACAAAGTGAAACATACTAGATTTAAAAAACAAAAACAAGACAAAAACAACCACATTCAGAAATGAAAGCTGACAAACATGTTCGTCTTGGATCAAAATCAAGCAGCAACACTGGCTTTTCCAAGCTTCTATTTCAGTATTTTAAAATTGAAAGAATGACACCAACAAAGAAGCTAAATATGTTAAGTTTCCACTTATGATACATTTTCTTTTTTAATCCAAACAGTAGAATTCTTTATCTGCTACAAACAGGTGAAGAGCACTTGTTTTTGATAATGAGAAACGATTCTCAAAAAACAGATCATCATTATTTATCTAATGCAGAATGCAGCTACCAATTCAATAGCCAATTCCTGTGTTCACGGTTGTAAGGTTGGTTTCCCCTCCAAAAGGTACAGTTTCTAAAATAGAAACCAACACTTATTCCATTCATGTCATAAAATTATGAACAGAGTTGTCAGAAACAGATGCATTTACTTCAGAACTGATGGCATTATCTGCAATAACTTGCTCTGTTTAACAAAGCAAGAAAAAATGCACATATTTACAGTGGTAGATAACTTTGACAGTATTCTTTTAAGTGAGGACACTGAATTGAAAGGATACGTAACAGTTTTGGTAGTTAGTGTATTTTTTCATAACAGTTATTCTCAGTGTTAAGAAAGAGGCTTCAAAATATCAGAAAACAGTAATTTGTTTGAGTCAGAAAGCCTTTTGAAAACAGCTCTCCTGCTACACAGAAATAGACCAGTATACTTAATTCATTTTGCTGCCTCATACAACTCAAAGTGACTCTCAATTTTATTTTATGTGCCTACACAGGTTATTCTGTACTACAAAGATTATTTAAATCAGAAGCACCACATCCATTAATTGGAAGTCTAATTTTTAATACAAAATTTGCTTCACTTGCTCCAAGCTAGAAGAGTAACATTTCCTAAAATCACAGATGTTCAGATATAATTGCTTGAATCCACTCAGATATGTAAATCAAAAGGACACAATCAGTTTCTAAGACATGAAGTTTACTATCCAAAAACAAAATGAAAGGGGTACGTTGAGAGCATATGCACAGTGTCCAACTCCAGTATGAGTTCTGTACAGCTACTACATCACTGATACATAGGCTGTTATTACAGTAAATAGTTAGAGACAGACACTGACAATCAATTATTATAGTATGGACAATTATCATTTGATCACATACTGTTTACTAAGCAATTACATTACATGTTTACAAAATGGCAAGGCAATAATTGATACAATTATGTATGGAAGATATATATTGTTATGCCATTGGTAAACAGCTGAAACAAAGTACACATTTCAGAGTTCTGACAGAACGAGGGTTTTTTTGGCTTGTTCTTTTGTTCACAATCTAATTTGAACAACTCATCTCCTCATTCTTACTTCCAGAGTGAATTGTGCCCTGTTGGTGCACTGCAATGGAACATGTCCTAAGAATGCTTCAAACTACATATCTTCAAGAAAAAGGGTAAAAATGTTCACACAACACTCTCCAACTCCACAAGCACTTCACCTACCAAGTCATTCTACTGATAATTCCTAAATTTCTTGTTGCTGTTGTTGCTCAGATGTCTTACACGTTTTTAAAATCAGTTAATAACACAGTAAAGCTTCAGTACAATTCAAATTTCTTCCCCTCAATATGAACGCTTTTGCATTCATCAGCACTGAATTTTATCTGCCATCATACTAATCACCCAACTATCTGGCTCCCCCAACATTCCCTTAAGGGTTCTCTCAGATCCCAAGTACATAAATAATACTAATATCTGCATTTTTGCTAATCCTATTCCAGATATTTACCATACATGAACATGCTCATATCTAATTCAGAATAATTCTGCTGTGGTGAATGCTTAGGATTTTGCCATTTTGCCACCCTAACTTTCTGTTCTCTTGGTCAGTACCTGATTCACAACTGACCCTTGGCTTGTAATTTCCTTGACCCATTTTGAAAGTATTTGGCAAAGGACTTGGAATCTTCAAATAAACTATTTCAGTGACTTGAGCTGTATCCACTGTTTGTTTTATATACTCAGAGAATTTTAATAGATTAGGAAGGCACAGCTTTCCTTCGTGGAACCAAGAGCATTTTTGTTCTGTACTTTGATCAACAGTATTTTTTAAAACCTGCATATTTTAATATAGAATCTAATAATAAATGAAAAAGTGTTGAGTCTCCAGCTCAAATAACCCTTACAAGTTCTTAAATTCTGACGCTCTCTTTCTCCTTTTGTGTTTTATTTCACATAAGTATTAAGAACTCAATATCCCCGTATTTGTCAGTCAGGCTGAAGAAAACGTCAGATCCTGGAAAAGGAAGCGCGTGTCAGCAGGATGCATCCTTCTTTCTGCATACGTTGTTTCTGGAGTTTCCATAAATAACTTCAGAACCGACAAACAAAAACGTGCTTAGGATGAGGCCATGAGCATTGAAGGATTTACTGAAATGGAATGCAGGAGAGAGGAATGAATCCCTTATCCGATGTGTCACATAGTCCAGGTCACAAGATAAAGGGCTCAGCTGCACAAAGCGAGCAGCCACTCCATCTGCATCACAGCTGGATCCAGTTCTGAATGTGCACCCAAATGTGAACAGACTGTTTCTGTGGAAATAGTAACTTCTGGGGATTTTCTTCATATCTTGTTCATCACACTATTTTCTTAATTATTATTCTAAATAGCTCTCTGTTATTATTTAACAAGTTGTTCTGATGACAACAAATTCTACCAGCCTTACAGCACTTACACTTCAAAGACTTGATATTTTCAGTTTTAATAACACAAAAAGAGTACACTAGACATTCTCCTTTCACTTCCTTTCCTTTCATAAAGTTCTAGCCACCTGTTTTATCAATTTCTGACCTATAAAGTTCATATTAAATCACTCAGTTTATTTTTACATAGTAAGGACACTTCTCCTGTAGGAGTTCGTGCTCTTAATTGGTAGAAATATGTATGCAGTAAATGTACAATGTGGGTAGCCAGAAATTTTTTCATGTCAAGAAAACTCTGCTGCTTGCTTAAAGGCTTTGGAAAATATTTACTATCAGCACAACACAGCTACAAACTGAAATAAATTCATCTCTAATAGAACATCAGTAAAACAGTGCAAAAAACGATCCACTCAAGTTGCAAACAACAGGTACCTCGTCATACAACTGGAGAAATGGAAACTAATTAAGAAAAAAAACAACTAGCTACAACGTGATGCAGTAAAAGAAAAAAAAAAGCCTGAATTTTACAACACTATATAAACAAAACAACTCTTCTGATTCCAATCACACAAAACTCTCACACCAAGATGTCAAACTGAAGTTCCAGAACTACTTTTCTTGTTCTGACAACAACTTACTAAGTGGTAACACGATGCTTCTGGTTAAAAGCTTTTCCTGGAGCATGCTGTAAATGAAAGGAATCTTGGCAGGTCAGTATCTCGCTAGAACGTGCAATTCTGCATGTCATTGCTTCTTGCTTATTCACTGTAACAACAGATTTCATTACAAAACGAGTAAGAGAAACAAACACAGCCTCCTGCAGTTCCTGCTTCAGTAGGAGCATTCACCTCTCCTTTTCCTTTATCATAACACCCCTTGCCAAGAACACATCTCACTGCAGGACAGGAAAACAAAAGAATTAGAGCATTGCTAAGCTGAGCTCAGTTACCCTTAGTCACCAACTGATGATACTCCTATTTTGGCATTTTTAAAGCAGAGTTCAAGTACTTCCCGGAAGCTTGTGCTGCATTCCACTTTACAGCTGGGACTGTGCTGTAACAATGAAAAGAGTTTAAAAAGTCAAGCAGTCACTGTCAGATAAATAACTCCACGCATAACTATCTGGTGAAGCCCCTGTCAAGTTTGCCATACAACAAATGAAATAAGACACAAATACCAGAGATATATATATTTTTTAATCTTTACATCATGAACTTTAGATTCACCATCTAGTTGCCTATATATAAAAGATTTTGCATAAAACAAACATGCAAATGCTTAAGTCACTCCTCAAGTAATGCCTCCTATTTATTTCCACGGAAAGGACAAGATACAAGGAGCAAGATAACACTACTTGATATAGCAAAGTCTCCACTACAAAACACTCCTTTTCAGTGCAGTCACAACCATGAGTTAAGCATTTTCACCAGCGATGAACAGCACGCTGAGCTCATAAAATCCTGCACCAGTGGAGGTGATTAATGTCAACACTGATGAGGTGCACCACCCACTGCCTCACTGTGCTCTCAGCCACTGGTTGGTCTCCACAAACCCTCACTAGGCATCGCTGAATCTCAACGGGTGCCATTTTTTCTGTAGCAAGGAACTCAATTCCACATCTTTGCTGCATCAACACTCAGGTGCTATTTTGTCAGACTGCCCCTTTGTCACAAGGCAAAAACATGTAATGGGATATTGATGGGAAGGTTCGATCTCTGCTGCCATACCACCAACATCTGCTTCTGACAATGTGAGCCAACACAATAAAACAGGAGGTATTACTTTCGGAGCAGTTATCATGGCTTCATCTTTTGTATCATTTCTTAAAGTTATACAGACAAATAAAAAAAATAAAATTTCATAATCTAATCAGACTTCAAAATTTAGCCCAGGATTAAGAATCACACTTCCTAAAAAGTTAAAGGGCAAAATAAAAGTCAAACTGCTTTGTCCAGCAGGCTTTGTAGGTGTTTCAAAAGCTTAAAAAAAAATGAAGAAACATTTGCCTACCAAATACAATTAGATAATTATGATAAAATAGATTAGAAAATGAGTAAGTTCAAATATTGATGATGAAACATTTCTAAATTGCCTAAAGAGTTCGTACGTGAAAATAAACATCCATGTCATCCTCACAAGAAAGGAGAATGCACAATGAAAACATGCAGACCAGCTGAAAATGATGTTTGCCTTATTTATGTTCACCACTTACATCAGTAGGCATCGCCGCTCTCCTTCAAAATTCCTTACAAACATGCTATCTATCACCTAAACAAAAACTTATAAGTCATCTTAAGTTAACCCAGAATGCACTCTGACATACAGGTGCATAGGGAAGAGCTTCCAGGCCTCCAATAACTTCTGGCCAGCAGATCTGGCAAGCTACCAGCAGTTGCTTCTTCTACACATTTCTACAATCATTTTGTACCAAGCAGATAATGCTGGAGTATAAGCCAAGGCACAGCAATTACTAAACCCAATATACTGTATACTTGGTTCACTGTCTGGAAAATAAACCAACTATGTGACTCAATGGAGCAATTAAAACAGCTGCAACAGAATGCAACAACTGCAAATATCTTGTCAATACCTGTTAAAGGTTAGGTACAGAAAATTTATTTGTAGTTTACTTGCATTCTTCTCCAAAAAACATCACATTCAGACACATTTTTCAAATGCAGGCTTATAAAGTAGTCCACCAGTCGCATCAGAATGCTGGAAACATTGTAGAAGTAGGCCCACTATCAATGTTTTACATAAAAATATACCTATTTCCATGAAAATCCTTTAAAAGGTACTTCAGAAAAGGCCACTTTGGTTTTGTTAACAGGTCCTACCAGCAGCTGAAGGACATTTGCTATGCCCCACTGACAGGCTGCAGGATGGCAGCCACAGTTGCTTTGCAGAGGAAGGATACCTGTGATGCCAGGCAAGGAAAAATAAAACACAATTCCGCAGTTACACATGAGAAAGCAGCTCCAGAATTTACCACATGCTCGTGACCCACGTAGTCATGCAATGAGCAGCATGCTGGGATTCATCACTGCCCACCTCACTCAGCAGTTGGGCCATTTTGCAATGCAGTGGTTGCATTTTGCTGTTGTTTTTAAACATTAAAAATCAAGCTGAAATAAGTATACTATGAACCTCTAAATTACTGTTTTATGATTCTTAGGTATTTTAAGACTACTAAAAAGGAGTCAACAAAAGCAAATAAAAGACTAGATGAAGAAAGCAATATTGCCTGAGACAGAAATGGTCATCTGAATGGCAAACACTTCTCCTAAAGTAATTAAAGGATGAAACCAAAGGGAAACGCAATATATTCATTCCCATAATGCTAACACACATAGGAAAAGAAAATCTATTAAAAATGAATGCTTTACGACCAGAAAGAGAACATCTCACTCGTAATCATTTGCCTTTCACTGAGCTTAATGAGAGAAGAACGTTATGTGCTCGTGCAATGGTAACACAATAAAATATTTAAAAGGTAAAAGAAATCTGTACTTCTGAAGAAATTTGTCAATAAGGTGTTCCTTGTTCCAGGTGATGCTCAGCCCAAAACACAGCCAGTACCACCTGTGGGTGGGACTTCCTGCTGCTCTACTCTTCTGTGCACAGGACGCTGTCAGGAACTTTGCCATGCTCAGCGAAGGCAAGTGTAAAAGTCTGGCCCCGAGGGACTCCGTGCTTTAACTAGGAAACATTTCAGCATCTGTGGAATAACTGTGTCTTGTTTTGGACGAGTTGGTCTGTCATAGACTACAGAAACAGCAGCAGCACTTTTTGTGCAAAACAAACGCCACTGATTTGCTATGCTATGTAAAATGACAAGTTCCAGAGTAAGCCTGCAGATGTTTTTACTGAGTTAAACTATTCCAAAATACTTAAAGCCTAAAAAGATAGTAAAATAAATATGTAGACAGCCCATTTTCTTCTCAGACAGCTTTACTATAATTCATGCACACAAACAGACCCTGACAAACCAGCTAGAACCAGCTGAATTACCCGATACTTTCCCAAGATGCAGTTTTTCCCCAACAAACCACTAAAATTCCAAGGTTCAGAGCAGTAGCGTGAAACATGTCACTGAGTTTTAGCTTGGGCTCTCCTTAATAGTCATAAAAATCAAATACATTTACATCCACGCCAATAAGAACTTCATAATCTTTGTTTGGAATACCATGCCTTTTTCCCTAAAAACCCACAATCCAAAAAAAAAAAAAAAGAAAATGTTTTCAGAATAAAACTTCAGAATGGAGAAACTCTATGTCAAACTTCAATGTCCCCTAAGTTCTCAGAAAAATCCACGTCAGCGTTTGTTTTCAGCAGAATTACAACTGATATTTTCCTATTTCTACTCTTCTAGATTATGCACTAAAGGTTAAAATAGGAAACATCCATCAGGAACAGATGATGGGGAAACATTTATCCAAAAACTACAACTGACTGCCAATAAATTAAGAATCAAGGCAATATCAAAATAAATTCAAGATATTTGAATGCAAATAAATTCACATTACAAACTCAAACTATTTTAAATTCAAATCAGACAGGGATTTCTACAACATTTTTTCCTTTACTTACCACTTACTAAAATAAACTTTCCTCTGACACCAAATGTTTTTTCCCAAGACACACGGAAATGTAAAACTACACTGAACTTCACAAGAATGGGAAGAATTTGGAATAGGAGATGAGTGCTTTTCTTTTTTTTTTCCTTCACTTTATACCAAGTGCCTTTAGCTCAGTCACGCCACTGGTGATGAGGTGAAATGCAATAACCTAGATGCACCTAGATGTAATCCCACTGCGCAGCCCCTCCTCCTTATCCCCATGTACACGGGGCAGCCCACAGAAGGCACCTCAGGAGGTCCTGAGTCCCACTGCCAGTTCAAAGAAGGAAAAAAATCAGACCAGATCAGGGCTTTAGTGAGTTCCTGAAAACCTTTAAGGATGGAGATTACTCAGAAATGGGATGCAGTAAAATTAGCACTGCAGGAACATGCTCAACAGCATGATCAGCTAAGATATTAGACAGTTACATGTTATATTTAAACTTATGGACTGAGACAAAGTTTACAGGTAGTCTACAACCTAAAATTCCCATCTCTGTTATTTGAGCTGTAGGAACAGTCACTTGCAAAGATTCAACAAATAGCTTAAAAAAAAAAATTCAAATAATTATTTGAAACAGATCAGACATACCATTTTAAATATGATCAGAAGGATTTCATAGCTCTCTTCACAGCTGAGTACTGCATATATCAGCTGATGACATCTCATCATCGCTGATGACAGATAAAAAAACACTAAGTATGATGATGGCCAAAATGCATACCTTCTATTGCAAGAAACTGATTCGGACACAAAAAGATCAACTGTCTTCTTTGCTACAGGACAATTTCACTTCTTTCTTGGGAATAGCCTCTCTCTCTCTCTCTCTCTGTGTGTGTGTATGGAATTTCAGAAAAGACTGCATATCACAGGACCACAGAATTACAGGTATTGGAAGGGACCTCAAGAGATCACTGAGTCTCACCACTTGCTTAAAGCAGGCACCCTACAATAGGCCACACAGATAAGACATGCAGTCAGATCTAGAATATCACCATTGAAGGAGAATCTACCATCCTTCCAGGCAACCTGTTCCTGGATGGGACTTCCAGCAGTCAAGTTTCAGGCCATTATTCCTCATCCTATCACTACACACCACTGAGAAGAGCCTGGCCTCATCCATTTGACTTCCACTTCTCTTTAGATATTTATAAATATTTATCAGATCTCTCAATTGTCTTTTCCCCAGTCTGAACCGACCCAAGTTATTCAGCCTTTCTTCATACAGGCCCTTAAATACCTTCACTGCACTCTTTCTGGGAGGTTCCTATTTTCTTTGAACTGGGGAGCCCAGAACTGGACCCTGTATTTGAAATGTGGCAGAGTAGAGGGGGAAGATCACCTCTCTCAACCTGATGGCCACACTCTTTAAATCACCCCAGCATACTGTATGCAGAATAGTGAGTAGTAACTGTCAAAATACATTCCCAAGTAGCTTACCAACTCCTTAATCTCCCCCACTACCAACACTTTTTTTTAATTGTTTAAAGGAGATAAGAGGAAAGGATAAAAAAAAAAAAAGTCAGGTGATGAAAGAGGCTGCAGCCAGACCACAGTGCCACTCTTGCTCTCCACCAAATGCATCAGACAGAGAATGTGACTGAGGGACCACAGTTGCATAGAGGTGGAACAAGCCAATGCAGCATTCCTTTGGTTAATTAATCTTAGTTGCAGTGCAGTGTTATGTATCAGTAAGAAGAAAACACAATGGAACTGGTAACCAAAAGTGCAACAATAAAGGCAGTTAAATGCTACCAACTCTCACAGACAAGCAGTAAAAATAAATAAATACATACTTAAATCCTTGGACTTGGAAATCATACATTGTATAACGCTCCTCCTCAGGTGAAACCATAGGACATATCTATCATATAACTACTTAAAGCACATCCTTGGGCAACGTTAAAAATTAACAAACAGACTCTTACTTTAAAGGGGAAAAAAGTCAAGAAAAACTGACTGGAGCACCACCTCTCTTGTGGCTGCTGGATCTAGTATCTGCTAGATAGTATCTCCCAGTATCAGATTCCAGTACTTGCTGGAAGGCAGATACTTGTGGTTTCTTCATGCAACTGATGTGAACCAGCTTCTACTGGTTATTCTAACAGAGGGGCTCTTCAGTGTCAGCTCACTTCAACAGACACAGAACTCACAACTGACTCTCATAAGGCCTGATAGTCTAAACAAGAAAAACTGATGTTAACATGATGACCTATTCTTTATAATTTTTATCAAATGTTAATTTTTTAAGGAAAAGTGCTTATATTCATCCATAAACCTGATGTCTTGTGTAAAATACTGATTTTCAGAAACCGTAGGTTGTTGGTTGGTTTGAGGGTTGTGCGTGTGTGTGCGGTTGTTTTTTCCTCTATATAAAAATAGTTCCCTTAGTAAAGGAAAAAATAAAATAAAAAAAATAGAAAGACATACTGGCAGCTAATACGAAAAAAAAATCTAAACAATATTCTGCCTTGTCATTTCCAATGAATCCTCCTGAAAGTGCTCACAAAGAGCTGTGGAAATATGTTGACACTTCACCATTTTTAAACAACCTTCTTTCCCTCTCTTCCCAACGAAGTAATAATATTGCTCCCAACTTCTATTTAAAATCACCATTAATTGCATTCAAAATAAGGCAAAATGAAAAAAAAGAAACTGTACGCTGTATTACTACAGTTCACCAAACTGAATAACCCATAGTGAGATAGCCAATATATGTAAGACAAAAATAGCAAGCATCACTGCATGTATTCATGCTCAGTTTCAGTTTAAAGTAAGCAAGTATTTATCTACAATAACTTCAAAAGCCACAGTAAAAATGCCATGATGCTCTCAAAGTCAACCTTTATTTCACTGTCCAGATATACAAATAAATAAAAAATAAGATAAAATAAATGAAGGATATGTTGGAGAAATTACTTGGTTTCTATTCTGCATTTATACATACACACAAGCACACTGACTAAACTCATCTCTAAGTATGGTACATGGCATTTTCAAGGATTAGGTTCATGACCTCAAGCAGTGTACTTCTTTTCTAGATTAGGTTATTAGTCATGTTTATTGTAATCGAAAACATCACATGGAAATTGCAGTCTTGTGCAAAATTTATAGGATGTGGCAGTGAAATCAAAGCCTAGAATATAAAAGCACACGTCAGTACTTTCACACAGTACTGGAGATTTTAAGCAACATCTCTGTTTTCCCATCAAAGTGATGTTTATCAGTGTAAAATCAATTGAAAATCAGTACTACTGTATTTCAAAGGTCTCTGTCCTAGCTACTTAGGTCAGAATGAGAGGACTGGAAGAAGGTTGGCTTTAACCCACCCTGTCTCCCAGTGAGACAAGCATCTGAGCATCTTCTTCAGATTCCCCAGCAAAGAAATCTGAGTTGAATTGTTTGTTCTCTTCCAGCCTTACTCTCACAAAGGGAAGATAGAGTCGTGATTGGGAAAATTCAATGCTTACACCATTGGCACTCGAGTCAATTACAGGAAGACAAATACATACATATTTTTCTAGTTGAATGAGTTGGGTGATTTTGAACATACCCATTGCAGGGGGGCTTTCCTTTCCCTTGATTAGGACATCATGTAGAACACTCATGGACTGCTTCCAATATTGTGACTCTAGTAAACAATTCTTACGTACAAAGCCAAAAATGCAGGTTCTTTCTCTGTTGATGTTGTTGTTTTAAAAGCTAAGACAGAAGGAACGCATTGTTGGCAAACACATTTTTTAGAACCTGTCAACCAAGAACAGTGAGTTCCTTTAATATATTCCACATGTCAATACTTAATGCTGCGCTTAGTAACACAGACTAATGTCTTTCAAAATTTGACATAGATCTACAATTTTAGATTTGGACTGCTCTTCTTACTAAGCAGTACTTACTGGTAGGTCTGCAGTAAGCAGAATCTGTACAGTATATTACTAGTTCCTACAGGTATCAGAGGAATAAATTTGTCACAAGAAATAGAACAATTGTCATCAACATGCAAGCTACCCCACATCTGTCTGTTTAAGTATAACAGCACAGTTGGCTCATACTTCAAAGAGGTGATGAAAGAGTTACAGGTAGCCTAGGCTGTAATCTCCTTCAATGGCACAGCTGCATCCCAAAGAGGAGGAATGAACAAAATGTCAGATAAGAACTCAAGGTTTACAGAATCATATACAGTTTCATACGCAAATTAATTTCATGGATGAAAGATAATAAACAATGAGATTTGGTATAGAAATTTCAAAATAGTTCACAGTGAGGAAAACTCAAAGAGCAACAAGCACCAGAAGCTCCAACGTTCTGTTCCAAATGAAGATGAGCAGGCTTGGCCACAGGCTTTCACTCTTGGCAGTTTGGCTGGAAATTTCAGAGTCAAAACCTCTAGCTTGCTAAATCAATAGAAGCATTCTTTTCAACTGTTAAACGTTTATTTAAGTCAAGAAAAACTTTTTCAAGTAAGTAAAAGTTGGAAGATCAGCACCTAAAATAACCATTTGGTCTTCCCTTCCTTTCCCTGCCCATCCCAGGCCGCAAGGACACGGACACGCAATTCCCTAGGCAAGCTGAACCTTGGCACTGCCCCTTCAGACACCATTTGGCTGCTTCTCTGCCAAGAACACAGTACACCCTTAGGACCACGCTAGGCCAACGAAGCTGTACCAAACAGTACCGCCTCAGGCCTCTGATTTGAACCTCAGTATAAGGAAGTCTTAGAGTAGGAGAGCACTATTGCAATACAGGATCTACATACAGCGGCATGGATCCTCTACACAGAGGAGGCTTTCACAGTAGCAATGATCCCATGCTGTAAGGCAAGAGGCTCCAAAATCAGAGGATCAAGAATGTAATAAGTATCAGCAAGCACATATCACATTGACATGCCACAAGTAAATTGCTGCAACTTAGAATTACATTACTGGCCCCAAAGAAGCAGTGACGAAGACTGAAGTCTACTGACATCACAGCACATTTTATGAGATGCCCATGGAATCCTTTTCTCAGCACTCTGATATTTAAAGCATTTTCAGGAAAGCTTATTTTCCTCATATCACACAACAGCTAAAACTGTTTTGAAAACAGTACAATTAAAAAAAAGTCATCCCAGTTGAGAAAGTAAAAATGAACACACTCTCCAACTCAGGCAATTTAATGTAAACCTAATGTCTTACCACAAGCCTTGTTTGATTTGAGAAAAGTAGCCCAGCTTCTCTGTAACATAACATTTCTAATTACAGCAATAATATATCTACAAATATTTATCTGTTACTAAAATTAATACTTAAAATGCAGCTTCCCAAAGTTCACAAAAGTCCTGTAGCAGTAAAGCAGACAATTTAGGGAAATGACGATTCTGCATACATTCTAGTAAGAATAATAAGCTGAAATTTAAACACTTAGTCTTCCTAATGCTGTCCCCTTCAATAAAGTGGCATGTATCTTTACTGTACTCTTTCTCATAATGGGGTCTGATGTAGCTAAGCTCTCCTCACAAATTTTTCTTTTGCATTTCTAGGTTGAAGCTTAAGTCAAGTAGTCTTCTCTTCTTATACTGGATTGTTGCTGGTATAGTAAACAAGCTCACTCCCACACCTGCATGGAAGAAAACCTGAAGTAGGGGTACTTAGATTAACACAAAATGATAGATAACACCAAGCTAGGACCAATCCATTATACTTAATTCAGCATAAAACAAAAAAAATATTGAAAATCTAAAATCAAATAGGTATGTTTTCAACGATGCTGAAAACTTACTATTTGAATATTGGCTGTTGCATAATTGTCTTTCTTCGAATAGAACTTCAGAAGCCACCACTAAACTCAATCCCTAATTTAATTAAGGTTTCCACTGCAGTATCAACATTGCAACTCACAGGTAAGGTGTCATCCATAATAGGTAAAAAATAATGTGCAGGACAGATTCTGTTACCCAACTCATCAAGTAAAGTAATACTTTAAAAGGAAAGCTTATAAGCTCTATCATATTTAAGCAATTCCACTGAATAGGGTGTGCATATGCTGTAATAATGACACACCTTAATAGTTAATAATACATGAAGTATGCCATTATTATCCCATTCTACACACCCTAAAATACTTCAGTACAGATCACATCTATATACTTAACAAATGAAACAAGGTTAGAACAAAAGCCTACATAGTAGCTGATAACCTCAAAAAGTTTTATCAGAGGAAAAAAAAAAGCCACCATAGAACATGCCAGAGAATATTTCTGCTTGAATATCCGTTTTGACCAAAAATTTCACTAACATCAAAATAGAAACACAGACTCCTAGAAAATTACCTGCCTAAATGAACAAACTCCTACCAAAGTTCCCACAGAAACAAGTTTAAAGATGAAAGAGGGCATGCCAGAATGATCTCGTTTTCCATAATTCTGAAGCACTCTTGCAAGCTTAACAGTGAGTTTCAAGAAACACAATGCTCCTAAAAACTTTTAAGTAGGCTTAGGTTTCTCAGTTAAACCTGCATCTGCTGTCCCGTTTTAAGAAATCCAGAAACAGTTTAATAAAACCAACCCACTGAAATTATCTCTATAATTTCACGGTTTGAACCCAAGAGTTCGAGGAGTTAAGTGGTTTCAGCTGAACTCTTCCACAACACCACCATATCACTTGCAGTCTAAAGCCAAAGACAACACAAGAGCAGCTATCTTCTCCTTCACTGTACTGCAACTCATCTTGGAAGAAAACTTGTGAAAACGTTCTATTAAACACTTAACTAAAAACTAACTACTCAGTCTTCACCATGCAAAGTACAAACAAAAGTATGTTTCTGGCAGCCACAATAAATCCATATTCCTTTGCTTAAAAATTAATAAACATTGAAATATATTTCAGTTAACCACATATTTCATAGAATTTATGATTACTATATGCTTTCTCAGGCATACTGAAAACAACTCAATCCCTTATTTTTTTCACTGTGACATAAAATTACAAAAATCAAATATCAATGTCTCAAGCCCAATCAGTCCTGACCAAGTGATGCATTTTCATCTATTTTATCTGCCTTCCATTACATACATTGGAAACTGCCTCCCAATCCATGTTAATTTTGCACAACTGTTATCCCCCAAGAACAAAAAAAATTGCAGATATTCATTCATTAAAATATTCTAGAGCAGTTATACAACTACACAGTTGGAGCTTCTGTTAATGTTTTAGTTTAAAAGTCATTTCAGTGTGAAATGACAGGGAAAACAAACAAACAAACATTATTTCAAATAATAAGTAGGTTATAAAAGGAACAAAGTTGGAATTTCAAAATAGAAAACTTTGAGGGCACATTTATATGAGTGATTGAGCCATAACCAAAAACAACAAAAAGTGATTTTTGTAAGCAATTCTTGTTACTAAGTACAAATACAACTATGTGGATGCTCAAGAGCTTCTAACATAGAGGTTGCTGCTGCTAAAATGCATTGATCGGACAAGGATGTTACCTTAATTTGAGGGAGGAAAACAGACTCTACAGTCTCTTTTCAAGAGGTTTCTCTCTTATTTGAGAGAAGGAGATCAAATTCAACATAGAGGACACAAAACTGATATGAAAACAGTCTAACAACAAATCTTATAAATTCCAAATGCCAGCAAGTCCATACAAGTATATTACTGGGCCAGAATGAAGGAAAATCATTGTGAAATAAGCTTTCCTGGTATGCAGTTATAGCGAATAATCATGAGGTGATGGCGAGAAGCAGACAAATCTGGTATTCGAAGAATGTTAAAAACATCGAGGTCACCAATGCACACTGTAACTTTAGTACCTAATTCTTATCCCACTATTTTGGTACTAAATTTAATTCATTGTTCGTTCTACACTTGTAAGTCATGACTTTCATGACTTTATCTCTCTTTTCCACACATAATAATACTTGAATGCATGCAGAAAATGAAACAACAGGCAAAAAGGAAGATGATTCTGTATGTGGCTTTTGGAGAGGTGACGTTTAGCTAGATTTTAAAATACTACATTGTTATAATGCCTGTTTCTCAGTAAATTACAGAACCATTACATCTGCTCTTGGACCAAAACTTATATTTCTTAGAAGAAATAAACTTTTCCCGAGCTTATAATTCACAACTGAGACTAATACAAAGCAATAAAATAATCACTGTTGGGCATTTTTACTGTTAAAATCATCTTTGCTTGATTAAAATGCAGTGTAATACACTGTGTCAACCTTCACCAAAATTTATACAATCTAAGCTTGCCCCATCACAGTTTCTTTTACAGACACTCTACCATGGGCTTACATTTAATGACCTTTATTTAGGTATGGGGCTTAAACACTGAATTCATTAAATTAAAGATTAAGAAATCAGTGGGAAAAAAAAAAATGAAAAAATCTAGGCAAAAAAGTTACTTCAAAAATAACAGTAGTACCTTAGTTTGAGACACAAATCTAAAAAGATGAGGAAAAGATTTCAGGAATATCACAAAGTGATTAAATCTTAACTTTAAATATGCAGAGGTTTATTGGTTTAGTATTTTGTTTGTTCATTTTCTCCCCTGATGTAATCCAAAATGGAGATGGGTACTGCAATATTTGAGCGTTACAGCAACGTGCAGAGCACAGGTGACATTTTCAAGTCTACCTGTTTTTTCTCCACCCTAAGGGGAAAACACAGTACCTAACAGAAACCAGAGAAACAACAAAGCAGACTCATAAAAGAAGAAATCTGTTAAAAGTCATCTCAAAACAGATGACTGCACCTGGGACAATCGTGCATCTCCATAGAGAAGATGAGCTGAAAAGCCTTGTCTTACCTTCTCAAAACTTGAATTAGAAACTGCAAGACTTGCCATATCCTGCCAGGGAAGCCCTTGAAAATGAGTTTGAAAATCCATTTAAAAATAAGATGCAGCTATCAGCATTCCTACCCCTCGCCTCCATTCACTTCACAGCTCAGATTTAATGAGTTGCAGGTTGAGAAAGAACTACAAACCCTTAAAGAATCACCACACAAGTAATTAAACTTCACCTGAAGTCTGAACTGCCTTATCTCCAAATCTGTGAAAATCATAGCTTCAGAAAATCATACTACAGACCAGATTAAATGCTTAATTTATTACTCTATTGCTAATATGTAAATAAAACTATCTCTTAGTTTGTCCTGGTGTCCATTACAGCTAAATAAAAGCACCTGTTCAAATGATCCTTTGACAGTATGCCCATGAAGAATATACAGAAACTGCAGCTGAACACCGGGCACAGAGGTCTCTTCTATAGCAACATTAAATAAAGGCTTACCATTTCACGGATCAAACCACAGCATTAATAAATATTTCTGAAAGGTTCTGGCCATTCTATCTAGTTTACAGGTTTATATCTGATATTCACGGAACAATGAAGACAGTACAAAAGTTATTGCTAGTAAAAGATAAGGTAAACTGCTGACCAAATTCCAGGTTCCACAATATTGCTTCCTTATTCAAAATTCATGACTAACCAACCATGTTTATGGCCTTCTTCTCACTTTACTGTAATCAGAAGGGAACTCCCTCAACTAAGTTTACTGATTTTACTGAAAATAAGGAAGTAACTTCATTATTATCTCAGCCAATATTTACCAAATTCAAATGGAGTAAAGTTATAAAAGCTCATATAGATCCCAGAGCTTCTTAAAATTTGGTGAGAAATTATTATGGAACAAAACAAGAGAAAGGCCAGATAAGAAGCTTAGCTCCTTTTCCTATTTTCAAGCCTGTAAGTAAATTCATAAGAGTGTTCTTTTTACAACTACAAATACCGAGTTTTTGTATCAAAAAAAGCAATAAACTGTACGTTGTGAGATAATGAATAACAGAAAAATAGAGTACAAAAAAAGAGTACACTAAAACGTGAAAGACCCAAATAAGTTCTTTCTTCCAATTCAGTGCTGTTATTCAAAAGGTACTTGAGGCCAACAAACTTCTACTGAAAAAAACACAGAAATAAGCTTCTCAGTCCTCCCCGTAGAACTCCGTCAGCACTGAACAATTCAAGTCAGCTTTCCCAAGTCTCCACCACAGGCACTTGTACCAGGGTTATGTTTCAGGTGTTTAGAACAGCCAGTTGCTCTGCCCCGTACTGCAGCCAGAAAGTAAAATGAAGGGGTTAAGGAAATTGGAAACAGGTAAAAAGTCACTGTTTGGCTTCTAAAGGCACAATAACGCTGCAAGCAATAGCACATAGAGTATGTTGAGTTGTGAAATCTTTAGATTATTCATGATCTGTTTTAATTATCTGCTTATTTTTTAAATGCACCAGTAGGAAAACACCTCTTTTACCTACTACAAATAAGCCCACTACATAAAATCATCACAGAATTTTTTCAAGTTAAAGAAGCCAACCTTAAAAATTGTCAAGATGATCTATGTTGGTAGAATAAACCTGCATCAAATGCTACTAAAATGATTTAAAAGTTCAAATAAAAAGTTGGTCAACTAATGAGTTATTCTTAACACTGATCTGATACTTCTGGTGCTAACAAAACACAAACTACTAACAAATCTGTTCACAAAAACATCAAATGACTTTTTCTCCCCATTTTTTCTCCCCATGTTTTCCTGAACTACTAGGAAACATTCCAAACTGATTTACATTCCTAACAATCAACTGCACAGATAATTTATTTCTAGACTCTCAGAACATATTCAATGATCCAGTTCAAACTTCACAGTCCTGTATCCAGTTCAACAGACTGTATTTGATTAGATGCACACCATCACCCTAACTGCTCCTTAACACAACCTAGGAAGGCTAGCTGTATGACAACTAGATATACAATTATGAATTCAGTGCCTTTATGGCTCTCTCTAAAACCACAGAATCTCAGTTCCCTGTACAAAAACATACATAAACTAAGACAAACAGAACCCCAGAAACTTCAAAATTACAGCACATCAAGCTTAAATAAGATTCCAGTTTCTTACGGCATGTTGAAAATTAATTACTTCTATTAATGAGCCAAGACAAATTATGGGAATTTTAAAGAACAAATTGTTAACCACTTCTGACATAATTCACTTTGATGCCTTAAAATCACAAAACTGTGATAATCTGTTAATTTTCTATCCTCCTATTAGGTAGGTATTGGAAACTGACCTGACAGTGATAAGAAGGTTTCAGAAAAACTGCATTCGTCAAGGACAAGAAAACTCTAAAGGAAACACCTATCAGCTACTATTGTCCCTCCCCACAGAAGAGCAAACAGCCAAGCATGCAGAAAATGAGAGCCTTTGTTTTTCGATTAACAAATGAAAAACAAATCTCAGGACACTATCGAAGTTGCTCCACTGTCATGCTGCATTCACAGAAGTCATTCCTCCCAGTTATTTTCTAATACTGAACACTAACAATAATGCTCAAAATTAGCACTCAAAGGACCCTGCATTGCTTTGTATTTTTACACTTTTCCACTCAGAGGGAAAGACAAAAACTGTCTGCATGTCACAAGACAGGTGCTGTACTGCAAAACATGACCTTGAAGTCCAGGCATATTGACAGTTTTTCTGGGATATTTGTAAACATAGTGGGTGCTGCCAGCTTGTTTAAGTAAAAAGAAAAAAAATGCTTTCTCTTTTAAAATTGCTTCTAAGGGACTGCATTTCATCTTTTTTTTTTTTTTTTCCATTTTAATGCTCAAAACATACTGGGACTCAAACTTCAGAGAAATGGGCATCACCAGCATCATGGGGACTTTTCTCCCAAACACCTACAAGATTCTGAGAACCTAAACAGATATTTGAGAAAGGGACACTGCGATTGCCATGGTTTTATGATTTTTTGGCATTGGTATTCCACACCATAACATCATGCAGCACATTGAGAGTTAAAGAGTTAATGCTCCAGCTCCGTGGATCATCAGTAGTTATGGGTATATCTGTCTCAGAAGAGAAGAACTACACTCCCCAGAGGACTGTGCGATGCTTTGCATTTTTACGTATTTCCACTCAGAGGGAAAGATAAGAACTGTCTATAGTCACAGGACACTCTCTCTTTCCTTTGGAATTGACTCAGCAGTGGGCGTTCCCTGCCCTCTCACCTTCAGCATTAGCGTAAGGCCTTCGGTTTATCAGACACTCTCTCTTTATCATTTTATTTATTAGCTTCAATTCCAATTATACCAATTATACCAATACTATATTATATTGTTTTATTTTATTTTTACTTTTACTTTTTTTTTTTACTTTTACTTTTGTGTTATTTTACTTTTCTGAGCTGAAAAGGACAGTCCCCAGATCCAGAAAGAGAGTCTTTTACTTGACATACAGACTGTCCAGACCAATTTAGACATCCTCCAGTTCAAGAGAGATGCCCTCCAGTCCCAACTCAACAAGATTGTCTCCAACCTGAAAAAGAAGCCCTCCAATCTGAAAAAGACACCCTCCAGTTTGAGTGAGACGTCTTCCAATCTGAGCAAGATGTCCTCCTGTCTGAACAGGACTCCCTCAGAACTGAGCAAGATGCCTACAAGTCGTAATAGCCCCTGCCCCCAGCCAGTTGGGGGAAAGGGATAACAGCGTATTGGACTGTGTGGATACAATGGCCTGGCATATCAGAACCACAAAAATATAAGGCACTGCAGACACCAGAGCACAGTGCACTCTAATGCCCTTGAGTCAACAAGGGACAAAATTAATCTATATTTCCGGGGTGACTGGGGATTCCCAAGAGTTGACCAAGCTAGAGGCTCAGATAAACCTCACTGTTGAAGACTGGCAAAAACATCCTATTGTGACTGGCCCAGGGGCTCTATGTATACTTGGTACTGACTATCTCAGAACGGGGTATTTTAGGGATCCCAAAGGGTATCAATGGGCTTTTGGAATAGCTGCTGTGGACACAGACAATATAAAGCAGCTGTCTGTGTTGCCTGGCCTGTCAGAAGATCCGTCTGTT
>VONY02000006.1:7903031-7933215 GCA_008692595.2 Colinus virginianus | reverse complement strand
GATGGGGTCCTGAGCAGCAGCAGGCTTTTGAGCAAATAAAGCAGGAGAGAGCCCGTGCCATGGACCTGGGGCCAGTACAGATGGGACACGATGTAAAGAACACCCTCTACACCGCTGCTGGAAAGAAAAGTCCCACTTGGAGTTTGTGGCAAAAAGCTTCTGGAGAGACCCAAGGCTGACCCCTGGGATTCTGGAGTTGAGTGTATAGGGGGGAAGAGTGCTACACTCCAACTGTAAATTATTATTTGTGGAAATGATACAGATACTAAGAATGAACAATAGGAAAATGTCTAAGAAAACTTATAAACATGGCTTCCCCTCCAAACGATTCAAAAGAATTTCACCTACAATACCTCTGGGGGTAGAGGGAGGAATAGAATTCTAACAAAACTTGACCACTATGAGAAAGGATAAACTTCAATACAGTCTACTTTTATTGTCTCTACAAAAAAAATCAAGAGTATAAATTCCAAAGAGGTGTCACCTCAATATGTTAAAACGTTGACTGTATCATCAAGTGCCACTTTTTTTTTTCCAATTCAAAAAAAAAAAGTCATTGCACCTTTTCAGAGTATTTTGTTAAGAAAAAACAAGTTTTGCTCTGCAAGGTCTATTTGGAAATCCTTAGGTTTCAATATGAAATTACTTTATCCCACTAACCTACAAAATCCAGAAGTTAAAATCCAGTCAGTAAAAGCAGTGGGATTCTAAAAGCCGAATATAACTATTTTACAGCACAGCAGAGACACTGCTTTAAAACACAACACATTTATGGCACCGTAAGACTTACACAGGAGGGTAATATAGACAAGTTAAAGGAATATAAACTGAGTCCATAACTCTGATAAAAAAAAATGTTAGCTGTACTTCTGCTACAATATTATCTACTAAAGTATTGAAAGCACCAGTGCTGCAATGCAATATGAAAACTAGTGTTCTTAAAAGTGGTACCATAAGCTCTGTAATGTAGTTCCTCATTAGATTATTATTTAAGCAATGATTTTTGAAAGGTAAATACAAAACTTGAGGGGGAAAAAGAACTCAGAAAATGGCTGACCAGGGGCATCAACAGTTAATTGGATGCTATGGACAAACATTTATTCAGATCTTTAGAAGCACTACTATTGTAGAAAAACTGGCTTACACAACAGCTACTAGAACTGGCTCATCTGCAATCCAGTTTTTTCTAGAAAACATAGATAATACCACATGGTGAAACTGAACTAATGCTAAACAAACAGCTGTTGCCTATGAAAATGCTGCTCTTCACATTCATGTCCAATAGTCTTCAGAAACACCTTGTTGGAAATATCCAAAGTTCAGGTACCAAAAGTTTAATACCAGGCTTACTTCAAAATGTCTGCAATTGACTGACAAAAATTCTGTTTTTCAATGCAACTCTGAAGACAAATAAGGTGCTTTTTTGGTTGTTTGTTTGTTTGTTGTTGTTGTTGTTGTTGTTGGGTTCCCCCCCATACACACACACTTTTGACATCTTTCTTCCCCACTGATTCCACTGTGAAGCTCTAACAGCACTGTACATTCACTTAACATCTCACAGGTATACGTGTCACTCGTAAGATTTATACATCATCAAGAACTGGAAAGTTGCAGAGGATTATGAGGTCGACTCTTGTCTGAACACTGAGATCAAAGAATCATAGATCTTATAGTTAAGTCAAAACATCAACATATTTTTCAAATATATTCTGTACAATCATTTGAGTCTTTATTTTATTTTATTCCAATTTACAAGTTAGTTGGGATCCGTAAGCTAAATCCAGTATTTCATAAAGGAAATACTTCACATACATTTCAAGTTCATATGTTAAGCCATTCAAAGGTGCAGAAATGCTAAGATCAAGGTATACTAAGGAATAATATGCTCGTGACAGCAACATCAACTCCTCTAGGAGGAGACTGGCTTCCAGCCAACTCTCAAAGAGATGCATACAGCCCTTCCTCAGAAGCACTTCTGGTAGCAACGTAATAACAGTAAGCTTCATTCAAAGGAAAAAAATATAAACATCTTTGACAATGTAAAGCTACATTTTATGATGTAAGTAATTATTTGGATAGGCTCGTCTAGAAATACATGCTCAGTTCTATACTTGCATACCTCTGAATTTAAATTAGCATTAATTGATGGCTCTATTAACAGTTAAATGGTGGAATGTTCCTCTTCTAATCACAAATTGCACAAAAGCATTGTATTCAGTTTAGTTTTACACAATGAAATCTACTTCTAAGTGTGATTTTCATTGGCCTAGTTAACGTTATCCTCCCAACTGAGTAACACAGATGACATGCAGTTCAGCTAATTTAGCCCCCAGACAAAAATGAGCATACACTGTAAGACTGCATACCAATGTATGCAAGTATACATTGTAACACTGCATACCAAAGCTTCCTCCTTTGATGTATAACTAATTACAATGTCTAGAACAGTTTATAGCAGAAGTAAAATAGGCTTATAAATGAGAAAAATATGCAGAAATATAAAGCCAACTCATGCAACCAACATACTCTCAAAGACTCTACAATTCTACAAAGGAGAACAATAAGTTTAACCATCCTAATATTAAATAAATGGAAAACGTAAAGACTGCAAGATGAAGTTTCAAGAGATGCAGATAGGTAGAAGCTAATAAAATAAACTGATGAAGAACTACTGACAGCATATTTATCTCAACTGAGTCACGGTTTTGCTCCCTTACCACTACCAACCAGAAAAAATAATTTTACAAGACAAATTCAAACACTTCATTTCAATAAAGCTTCCTTAGGTATATTTCTGTTGAATTCTGGACAATGAGTTTGTCAGAACTGATATATGTTAAAGAAAACTAGGACTTAACACACTACTCGCACAACAACAACAACAAAAAAGCCACAACAAAATAACATTTAAGGAACATTCTCAACCCTTATAATGCAGAGTACATACACGTGAAATATTCCTTAGTAAGGTTCAAACTGCAATTACATTTTATAAGGAAACAGATCTCAACATATCTACATCAAATTAACAGTACAAATGCAGCCAAGGTTACAACTCCTTGTATTTTGGTGTTTGTTTTTTTTCCCTAGGTAAGATGTTCTCAGGATGATCCCTTGCACTTAGATAGGAGCAGCTCTGTTAGGTACAGTCCTTCCTATGTCAGACCATTCTTCAAAACTGGGCTCAACAAAACAAGAAATATGATCTGCACTCCTTTTATTTAGCTTAGAACTACCTGCACCATTCTGCTCTCTCCATTGTCTTAGATTGGGTCCCCAAAATCTTGTCAAATTGAAGTCAAGCAGAAGCATGCAGGCTTCAGAGACAGAAAGACTCACTGAGACTTCATTGGATGAATGTTTGAGAAAGCATGACCTAACTTCCTTTCTACAAGCTGTGGTCCAAACTGACATTTTTCATCTTAAAGTACTAAAACTTGGGGGGGTGAGTATGAGCATAGTTCTTCGCCCTGTTTCATAAAATACCATTAACAATACAAAAGGAAAACAAGCGTTGGATCGCATCATCCATTAACTGCCAAGACGAATTGTCTGATTCATCCTACGTTATTTGGACATGCAATCTTCATATTCCCAAATTCACAGACAAACAACGCACTTTATAAAACACTCGGGGGTCAGGAAACAGAACCACAATCTCCGTGATTCATGGTAGAGGAACTAGCTTTGACAGAAACTAGGACTCAAGAACTAAGCCCCCTTCAACCTCAACACTAGACATTAAAAGCATGCTTCCATTTTTCCTTCATGAAAAGTAGATAGAGAACAAATACAAGTCAGTGTTGTTATTTCACTTTCCAGTCAGAGAAACCATGCAACCCCATAAAGATTCTCCACTCAAATGAGAGGAAATATACTCTACGGATTCCAGTTCTATAGCTAATTTGAGTTAAGTACGATTCATAAAAATGTCTACCTTCATTCTTATAAAGATTTTTGACAACTATTCTGTTCTTACTTACTTTCCCCTTTTTCCAGGTTTGCCAGTCGTGCTCTTAACAATATCAATATTACCCATAAGGTGAAAAACAAATTAGCAAAACAATGTTCCCTCTTTCCTTTCTATCTACATTGATTCACTTCAAACTCACACAAAAACTTGCCAATATCTGACTCTATTAAATAATTTACTTTAGTACGCGATCTTTCCATTATCTACTCAATCTTAATTAAATAAAACTTGATTATCAAGTTTGGATAGCAATTCAGAACTCCAATAATATTATAGATCAGCTGAAAAGATGCCTTTATTAACACATATGTATTGCCTGGCAAAATTAAAGAGATAATTGTGGGAGTTACTGAATAATATCTGAAAGATAATGCAGTCATTAGCCACAGCAAGTATGGGTTCACAAAGGGAACCTGAACAACTTAAAGGGAGTTCCAGTGCTTAAAGAGGGACACCAATGTTTTAAACAGTGTGATTAGTAAAGGAACAAAAAGGAATGGCTTTAAATTAAAAGAGGTGATATCTAGGTTAAAAGTTAAGAAGAAAATTTGAATTCAGAGGGTACTGAGGCATTGGCGCAGGCTGTCCAGAGCAGGTGCCCCATCCCTGGAGGCCTTCAAAGCTAGGTTGGATGGAACCCTAGGTAGGCATCCTGATCTGGTGCTTGGCAGCCCTGCCCATAGCAGAGGAGTTGGACTAGATCTTTAAGACCCCTTCCAACCTAAACCATTCAATTAACATTAACTAAATATTTCACTTTCCTTGGGGAGTTTCAAGACTCAGTGAATCATTTGAGCACAGATAAACTCCTTTAACTGGCCTCTTTTATTTCAAAACATAATTGGAAATAAGTTGCTATTGTGTTTGAAATAGGTAAGGAAGATTAATGTGGCAAAATGAATCTTAGTATGGCTCAAATTCTTGCAGACGTTTAAAGCAAGAACAAACCACCACCTTCAACTCCAGGAGAGTGGTTTAACAAAACAAAAAACACAAACAGATAAACCACAAAAATGACAAAACTAAGCCTTCACAGCTCAAAGTTATTTTTCTTGAAGATCTGTAACTATTACTACTATAAAAGTCATTTATCTGAACCTGGTCAGTAATCATTGACCATACACGAAGGGCTAGAGAAAACTGCAAAAGCTATGCACAGTGCTACAATGTTGTAACAGTAGCAGAAATACTACAGAGAAAGCAGGAGCTTCCATTGTTTCAGCACTGCACTACATTGCTAAATGCAGTATTATGCAAGCCTACCACAAATGCTGTAACTATCCATCACGTGTATCGGAAATAATGCTTACAGCAGTCATTAATGCATGACATCCCCACAAAACATAAGGATTGTGCTTGACTATGAAGAAATTTAAACCACACTGTTGAAGAAAACGAGCGGCCAGTCCCGTACACCAGCACACAGGGAGCAATACAAACCTCTGCTGTATGATAGAGCATACCAGCAAACAACAAAGAGCAAGATCCCCTTCCCCCCCTTTCACACAAAAGGGCAACACTGGTCAATGGCACGTTATGAATCTAAATGCCAGCTGAACAGCAATTAAAAGGTTACCAATAGAAGCTTGCTGTGTCTGCTGTATTGGTGTAACAAGTTCAGTGAAGCGTCAGTGTCATTATGCTCTGCAGCAGATTTTGTAACACTTCCTACAGGCCATCTCCTTCCCCAGCTCATCCTGTCCCCCAAGTCCCTAAGTTCACAGCAGTGAGTTTCAGCTGACTTCTCAGAAACCTAATTTGCATAGTATAACCACAGGGATCCAAACCCTGTGGGATTTTTAGGGCCATATTTGTAATGAAACCCTGACCTGAATGAGATATACCTCCTCATTGCATCTCACAGCATCACACCACAAGAGGGAAAGGGCCACTTATTGCAGAGGATACTTCAGATAGATCACCGTAGGCTCCTCTCGTTTAGTATAATGAATGCTAATGAAAACTGTGCTATCTATTAAGCACAACACGGGGCAGAAGGTGCCTGTTTTAATATAGCCAGTTAATTGTGATGCTGTTATAATTTTTAATTCATTTTGCAAACGTACAATATAAAATACACATCCAATTATTTGAACATTACATGAGAAGTCATCTGCAATTTTAAAGACGCCTCTAAACACGTGGCCAGCAATAAACATACAGACACAAACAAACATTTACCTTAAATGCATTGCTCCAATCTTGAAGCAGAGTCCTTTTGTATTCTAGGAATTACTATTTAGAAAGCTACTATTTGTCCTCCTTACTCACCTTACTTCTTCCCATTCCCCATTACACTTGAAAGTGCATTACTCTATGGAGGCAAATATATCTTCCAACCATATATCAAAGGAATTATAAAAGCTGCAAACTGTAGTGCAAACTTACCAACTCTATCCCCTGTGGGAAAGGAGTATCTTCCCAGTCCTTCTGAGGAAACCTTTGTATTATTTTTCCCAAACCTTCCGCAGGGCCTGCTGAAAAACAAACGCACAATTACTGAAAGACAAAATCCAGTGACTACCAGTGCAATCAATTTGAGAATATTTCCACCATACATCCAATCCCAGGAAACATCTCACCCAAAGAAGAACCAGCTCCTCAAACGTGCCTTGCAAGTCACACAGTAAATACAACCATAATAACTTTCTCCAGTCATAACTTCAGAAGTCACAACATGAACTGAAGCTGCGAGCTGCAGTCAGCTCATATCTGCCATGCACGTTTCAAAAAAGATGGATGATTTTTAGTAATTCTAGGCTCCTTCTACAAAGAAAAGCAAATTAAAAGTAATGGATAATCTGTTATTAAAAAATATCACACACAATACAAACATTTATCCAAAAAAGTAGTCTTCAAAAGGGTGATGTCCATAGATTAAAAGCTTACAGGATTTATCTAGGACATACCAGTGACTTGATAGGAATCACAGCCAGTTTCCTAAGGCATGTCACCTGAGACTTTCTGCACTGAAAGGTACAGGAAGAAAAAAAAAAAAACAAAAAACCTGCTTATTTCTGCTAACTAACCTCAATTGTTGGGGTTTTTTTTTTTTTGCCTCTCATTCTCCTTTTTTTTATTTTTAAATAAGGTGCAGTGGGCAGCAAGACCTTCAAAAAAGACACAAATATTCAACTGCTATGTTCTGTAACCCTGAACAATACAGGAACACACACACAAACACAAATCTGCACGCTCATCAACTCAGAACTGTTGAAGACTTGGAAAAGAACTTGAAAACAACCAACACTTCCACTGAACTTTATCTCTGGGATGCACAGTGTCGCATAGCACCAAAGCAGACATTGAAAAGCAATTTTTACACTAATCAATACTTCATGGTGTTCAGCTGGGTTATTTTCTTCACAGTGGCTCATACAACACTTAGGCTTCTCACACTTAAGAAAGCAGCATAGAACAGTGGACAAAAGGTTTCTCTTCAGTCTGCACTAGAGGGTCTTTACTCCTGCACCCAACTTAGCTCTTCCAAAGAAAGATACCAACTTCTCCACTTTATTCATGCTACAACATAATGTTTTAACTAATTACGTTATGCTACAAACACAACACAGATTAACGCTACCCTAATTCCTGAAGAAAACGGATTTAAGAAGGGAAGGCAATATCACAAGAAACACAGACCAAAACAGACCAAAATCTGATTTAAAATAGAAGAGAGTACTTGGGAAAGGAGTCTTCATTAAAACACACATAAAAGTTACTAAATGGCAACATTTAATTCTGCAACCACTTAAAATGTATTTTAATAGCTAAAGCCCATAGCAGTTGAGATGAATCTTGAAAGAATCAGCAACATAAAGATCGAACTTAGAAATAAGGTTTTGTGGAAGGATGCCTGAAAGACTGTCCATCACAGGCAAGGCCCACTTCAAAGGAAAAATGAATAGCTTTGAATCACAGCATATGAGCACCAGAAGAAAGAAATTTCCTATCAGAAGCAAATATGGAGAAAAAGATTAAAAGGCTCTGATAGTCCTCCCACAGAAAGGTCCTAGAGTAGAGATTTTCAAGTTTCACACAGTATAAAATCTGTTTCACATGGCCACTTAAAGACTGATATATGGAAAGACATTTCTGCATCGCAAAATCTTTTGTTATAGCTGTTGTGGCACAAGAGGCAGAAAAAGAAGGAATGAAGATGATGGGAGTTGAATAATAGCTACAATTCAATTCAATAAATGCTACTGACAATTCTCCAAAAATACCAAATTCTCATACCAAATGTGAACTCATAAAATCAGCTTTCATTCACATTTTTCTATTTTTGGGGATTTTTCTTTTAATTCAGCTCAAATATTTGAAAACACATTTAATCAAGAATATAAAATCCTATTTTGTGTAGAAATCTATTAAAAATATAACAACATTTGAAGAAGTCCATTAAAGAAAATTGAAAAACTAGACATGGAGGGGAAAGGATGCACACGTACAATTCTGCCCTTCCAGTTACCCCTATGCTTTCAGTATGCAGTCAGACATCAAACGCAGTCTCCCAGATTTTCTGTAAGGAACACTGTTTCTCCAGGTCTCCCTGAGTGGAGGCACACTGCAGCAGGTGGCTTCAAGAGTACATACACTGACATCGTGACAAAGAGCACTTTCCCACTACATAAACTGTTCAGTTCGCAAAGTTAAAATAGGAAAGGAAGTAACCTCTGCCACAATCTCCACTGCTTTCACTGGATAAGCAATAGCCTTCGCCCATTTTATCTAAGTAAAAAAATAAAAATGATCATTAAAGTTTTCCAACTAAAGATTAAGTGCTAGACCAGAATCACATTCCCTCCACTCCGCATCCACCCTTTCCAAAGTCCTCTTCCACAGCCTTACTAATTCTTAACACAAAATGGACATTCCTTCTCTGCTCAAGTACATGTTCTACTAACTAGAGCTTATTAACTCAATGTGTTGCCCCAGTAAGTTCACACACATACTGAACAGACAGTGAATCCTAGCTTGCAGTTCAGCCTCCTCAGTTAGTGCCTCCAACTTCTTCACAAACACCACATTTTTTCATGTTTCCTTTATTCACTCCCATAATGAGAGTTTGAGGAAGAACTGACTGTCATTAATACAAGCACCTTGTTTTTAAACTGGAAAAATGGGATATTTCAGTGTTAACACATTCAGATAGTCACAACCAGCCAGATGGACTTCTGCAACTCTAATGCAAAAATCTTTCTCAAATAATAAGAGCTGCCCAAAACCTGGTGGAAAGCCATCACTAGCACTGCTCACACTATGTAACTTGCTTATGTGGAAGTCTTTCTTGGTGTTTTAATTATTACTTATTTTATATGTTTTCACTATAGCTGCTTTGAAAATAATGTCTCCTATGCTGGCCTACAACATCCAAGGCAGATATTGGCGGTACGGCAGCAGAGGTTTAACCTCCTCGCCAATATCCTATTGCATGTTGTCACCATGTGACAGATGGCAGCAGAGGGACACTCTGACAAAATGGTGTCTGACATGAAAGCGTAGATGAAGCAAAGGTGTGTCACTGAACTCCTCCCTGCAAAAAAAAAAAATAAAAAAAATGCACCCAGTGATATCCATTGATGCTCAGTGATCATTTATAGAGATCAAACAGGATGCAAGCAGTGAGGCAGTTGCTACAGCAACGGTGGGTCACCTCTGCTGGTGCAGATCTTTTATTTATTTATTCATTTTCACAAGCATGGCATGCAGGCTCCTGTTCACCACTGTTGAAAATACATAGTTGACGGTGGTGACCATGCTGAAAATAGTGCTTTATAGCAGAGAATTTACTCTATAAAAAAAGCGCATTATTGTGTTCTTTGTATATGTTTTGGTTTCCAAGGAAATAAATAGGAGGCATTACTTTTGGAGCAACCTAGTGTTTATGACTGCTTAAACCCAAATGCATTAGCCACCTCATTCTGACTATTTAATATAGTATACACATGAATGAGCATAGCATGAATGATCACTGCATATTAATGTGTCCTATGTAAAGCAGTAATTACTTTTATTATTAAGTATGCAAAACGTGCCTGGCAGTAACAAGAGTTCAAGAGACTTATCCAGCAAAGCCACTGTCACTGCTATTACTAAACACTCATGTTGTTATCTTCATCAAGTTACTCCTACAAAAGCAAAACTCTTTCTATACTTCAACTGAAGTATTTTTCAATATTTTCACTTAAACTCTTGAATAAATCATTTACAAACCATATGGTGTATAAAAAAAATTGGAAATGTGACATCTGTGACTTCAGCTGTGTTAAAGCAATGAATTATGACTTCATTTTCAGAGAGGAGGATGAGCAGAAAAATAAAAAATAAGAAACAAAAAAGAACTCCAACAGTAGCTTTCTCTTGAGTCATTCTGTTATGAATGAAACCTGATCAAACAGGAAATTGGATTGACATTTTTAGGCATAACATTCTATCACCTGTACAACAGCTACACAAAGAGAATTTGCCCAGGATCAAAATGGAATTTTAGCCTGTAAAAATTCCAACTGGTTAGGCGGCCACTTAAGAAACTGAGGAAAAACCGACTTATCTCCCCAGCTAAACTCTTCTAACTGCCCTCTTCCTTGCTGCCCTCTTCTCATCTTTGTCTTTCAACAACACAAACATGCAGCATATTAAAATTCTGGCACAATTTGCTGGTTCCTGAACCCTAGTCCCTTAAACTCCCCTCTTATATAAATCTTTCCCCATGAAAGGTCACATGCCATCTCATGCTTGCCCTTGAAATTCCAGAAGCAAGCTGTTAATGCAACTTACATTCCAAATTAATGAGAACTCTGATAAACTCTGTCTTTTCACTTACAAGCCCCTGATAAAAATATATTTTAAGTTGTAAGTACTGTTAATTGTACAAGCGAAGCTCTGGGTATAAGCACGGAAATTAAATCCTTTATGTACCAACTCTCTTCAACAGTTTGAAACAGCAGAAGGTAAAGATTCTTAATCACGCAGAAGAACAAGACTGATAACACTAACTAGGAATTAATGAACCTTACCCAGATGACTTCTTATGGTGACTGTTCTTAACACCAAACCGCACTTCCATATTTCCACATTTGCTGACCACTCCTCAGTTTCTCCTAAATATGTATCAGCCGTATGTACAAGCAGCTAACTCCCTCACAATTCCACCAATTAAAAGGACCAATACACAAACATTAAGTAGAAATTGCATAATTTGACAACTGTGTGTACAGTCTGTTTAAAAGATTTCCTTTCTGAACAAACACTGAACATATACTGTTTTAAAAGGTGCTGGTGGAGTCTAAGCACAACTGAAGTCGACCCTCAGTTCACAAACTGAGGTCCTCTCACCATACAATTTGCTACTACAGTTCCTTCTAGCTAATCCAGGATTACTTGTCTTATACAGTGTATGGTGGAATTTTCTTTAAGAGACCTTCTTATCAACATCTGAATCTGAGCTTACTAGAATGAGTCCCGCTCAATGCCACCAGGACAATAAAAGATCTTGAGTATCTCTGAAAGAACTGCTACTGCTCAGCCTAGAAGGCTGAGGGCAGGTAAAAACACAACAGGGAATGAAGAAGATGGAGCCAAACTCATCCCAGTAGTTCCCACTGTTAGGGGAAAAGGTACTGGGTACAAATAATAAAAATAAGATTAAAAAAAAATCTGAACACAAGAAAACACTTTTTGACTGCAAGTATGGTCAAACACTGCCAACAGATTGCCCAGAGGCATACAAACCACCATCCTCAGAAAGAATCTCCCCTGCATTTCAGCTCTTCATTCACATACCCTGAAAAGACTGATTTCACTTCTTCTGTATAGGAGGCAAGCTCTTCTGAAATACCTGTGGTCTCTAGGGAGTGCTGTTGTGCTTTTTGGGGGACCTTAAAGATCATAGAGTTCCAGCCTCCCTACCACAGGCAGGAACACCTCCTGCAAGACTGAGCTGCCCCAAAAACCCATCCACCCAGGCCTTGACACATCCAGGGACGGGGCATTCACAACTTCACCGGGCAACCTGTTCCAGTGTCTCACCACCCTCACAGTAAAGATTTTCTACCTTATATCAACTCAAAATGTAACCTCTTAATTTCAAGCTATTACTTTGTCCTGCCACTACGCTACGTGATAAAGTCCCCTCTCCAACTTTCCTCTAGGCCCCTTTTAGGTACTGTAAGACCTTTTTAAGTTCTCCCTGGAGCCTTCTCTTCTCCAAGCTGAACAACCCAACCTCCCCCAGCTTTTCTTCAAAGGAGGGATGCTCCAGCCCTCCAACCATCCTCCTGGTCATCCTCTGAACTTGCTTCAACAGTTCCACGTCCTTCTTATGTTAGAACACCAGAGCTGAATGCAGAACTTAAAAGTGGGGGTCTCAAAAAAGAAGGGAAGAAGGGGAAATCACCTCCATCTTTTGATGTGGCCCAGGGTAAAGCTGACTCACTGGGCTGCAAGTGCACACTGCAAGCTCACAGTGAGCATCTCATTAAACAATACTACCAAGTCCCTCTCCTCAGGGTTGATCTCAATCCATTATTTGCCCAGCCAGTATCTGTGCTTGGGACTGCCCCAACTCAGCTGCAGGATCTCACACTTGCCCACGTCCCAAAGCCTGTCCAGGTCCTTCTGGCTGGCATTCCTTCCCATCAGCATGTCATCTTATTACCAAAGAATTCCAGACATGTTCTACTGATGCATTTTAAATAGCTATTAACTGAACGAGCCCACTCCACTCATGACACAGGTATCAGCTATTTAGAATAAAACTCAGTTCTACATATTAAAAAAAAAAAACAAAACCACAGAGCATGTACAAACATGTTGATGCATTATTAAGCTCCTAGAAAATTCCAGTGTGGAAATTGGAGCTGGAACTATGGCATACAAGAGGCTAAAGATAACTTAAATATTTCTTTGATAGACCTTGAAAATGTGGCTCAAAGTTCAGAAAAATCCACTCTAAGCCTTCATAGCACATCACAGATCAAGAGCGTCTTAAAGTCTGAAGAAGACTGGACATGAAAATCTATTGTAAGAGAATGTTACTGTAGCTTATTCTGGAGAAGAAGCACTTTGTTGTGGCCTAACAGCAACAAGCAGTTAAATACATAAGTTTGCTAGTACTGTTAGGAAGACAGACTTCCTACAATGACCACAGATACTATTTGCACAACTCCCAAAATTCATACTCAGCTCACCTTAATGAAATCAAAGAAACGTATCCAACAACATAGGGAAATTATAAGACATTTTGGAGGCTTGTCATATAAGTAAGACTACAATAACTACAATAAAAAAAATAAAATAAGATGATCTTTAAATCCTTTTCCTTGTAATCACAAGAAATCTTTTCAAATTTTCAGAAAAGCAAGCAGTAGTACAACCCGTCCTAAGCATACTGCCACTACTAGTCAGAATTACCTGAGATGGTAATTCTTGGCTGGTACCGTTTCCTGAATGGCTCAATAATTTCAGACCTTGGTCATTTTCGGTTCTGCAGAGCCATTAACCCATCTTACACAGGAGGAGGAAACAAAACAAAACCACAACAAAGGAAGTGATCTGTTACTCCATAAGATGCACTTGTGAGTGCTGAGCACAGCAAAACGGGCTGGCAGCACACTCAATGGTTTGGTCAGCCAGCGCTCCACCAGTATCTAAACCCTCTAAAAACTACATACCAAAAGTCACCAACTCAGTGCCACACTTGAAAAACTGTTAGCCATGTAAAGCACCGTCTCATTTTGTATACTGTCTTTAGACAAAAACCTTAATGTCATGTGGCAACGCCCTCCATGACATTTTTCAATTGTGAAGCACATAACATTATTTCCTCCTGCTGCTGTGGCAGCTACTGTTGTTACGAGTCTGTGTAGGAACTTTCACAATAACTGTCGTTTAAAACTCTAGAACTAGACACTCTAGGCAACTCTACGCTTCGTAGAGAATATGTAGGTTACTGCTGAGGAACCCTTCAGCATCACCACCACCTATGTTTCACTAGGACTTCCACTCCACCAACATCTTCCCTGAAAAAGATAACACATTTACTATAGCCTGGCTCTAACAGTTGAATCTGCATAACCCTCCTCCAAAAAAAAGTCTGGGACATAATTTACTTCCAAATAACATCCACCTAGCAAATAATGTAGCATAACATGGTTTTGCAAAAGTTTTAAAAGACAGTAACAGACATGCGAAAGCAACAGTGAATGTTAAGAAACTTTCAAGTTACTCCCTAGCCACTGGGCAGCCAAGTATTCAAGAAGGTGGAAAAAAGCTTGGGGGCTGGAAGGGAGAAAGTTTCCTGCCCACAGACAAATCCCCTTTTTGTTTGCAAACAACTGACTTCTGCCAACTTCTGGATAGGAAAGAGAGAACAAGCTTAAAAATAAACATTCTATATTGAACAAACATTCTTTGGAACACACCAAGCTAAAGGAGACTTCCCCAGCTATCTTGGAAAACCTTTTCTATTTATTTTCTGGGGAAGGATAGAAATTAACATGACAAAACTGCCCTCTGTTTTGTACTCAAAATCCATACCTTGGAGCTTCTCAGGGTGCTCAAAGAAACAAAAAATACTAACAATAAAAAAATTTAGGCATTTTCCCTGTTGTAAAAAAGAAAATACATAGATTTAAAAGCAACATTACCCTATCAAATCTGATTTCTGTTTCCAGTAGGTTATCTTCATTCCACAATCCAACTTTGCTTCATCTCTAATTAAAATATGTTCTAATTTAAAATTTCCTAGCCATAATTTTACTAGAAAACAACTTCACACTTCCCACATTATTTCAACACATTAACCAGCACCCATTTCAGCATACGAAACTTGAACAAAGCACATTTCATGCAAAATTTGCTTGAGTAAACACTTCTCTCTTACTTCTTTTCACTTTTTTGCTTGCTTGGGGCTTTTTTTTTTTTTTTTTAAACCAAACACGGACTGCAATCTTGAAATAAGTGTATCATATTTACAGACAGAAGCTGTGAGTAGTTCCAACTGCAACTTGGTATTGTTGACTATAAAGAAAAGCCATCCACACTTTAACATCCAGCAAATAAACATCTTCTCAGAAAGCCTTTCCACATTTAACCTTAATGTAAAAGAATTCTGTCCATTTGCTGACACTCAGTGCTTTGAACTACCTTACAGGATTATAATGGGTAAGGAAGAATATCATTACAACAGTAATGATGTATCTCAGTATGCCTGATTCCCAAGTATGAAGACTCATGTTTAAATGCAACAGTTGAATAATTTTATTTTTTTTAACTTGAAAAGTACAGACATATTTTAATGTGTTCTTTGTTTTTTGTTTGGCGAGGGGGGTTGTTTTGGGTTGTTTCTTTCCTCCTTTTAGAAGAGTATACACAAAGCTTAACCAGTTGGAAAAAATAACATCTATTATTTGACCGAGTTTATGATTTGTTTAGATACACAAAATAACATCTTCCAGCTCACCACACATAACAATCCTAAATAAAATTCAGCCCCAGAAACCTGAATATAGAAACATAACATTAAGCTCTGCTAAAAATATCAGGAATAGAGTTATGGGTTTGGGGACATTTCTTTGTTTTGGTACTGTATTTTTTTTTTATTTTTTAAATCAGCACCATCCGTGCTTGTGTGAACCTTGTAAAAATAAAGTTAAAGTCAAGAACAAAACCAAAAAAAAAAAGCATCAGTCAGTGCTATTGTAAGGAAATATGAGCATCACGTGACAGCAAAAAGAGACAACACAGTTCAAAGCAATTCCAATTTAAATACTGTATACAGTATCATAATAAATTATTCACTTTGAAAAACCCATATATGATTCTGAAATCAAAATTTTAGTTGGTCTTTCCACATTGTACAGAATTTAGGCAAGTTAGAACTAGAAGTCTGTGTGTGAAAGTTAAAAACATGTTTCTTAACACTGCAATTCCATTTTCATAAAAAAGTGCTAATTAACAAATTAGAGAGCAAGGGAAAAATCAAGTTAGTAAAAACACCAAATAAACCAACAGAAAAAAAACAAAAAAAAAGAAACAGGAAAAAAAAAAAAAACCACAAAACATGACAAAGCAAAACCCTGAAAATCTGAAAGAGAAGTAGAAGGAAGAACGAGATGCACTGTGGTGAACAAGCCATTCCCAAAGGGCTCAATCCCAGTCATTAGAATCACTGTTTAATACAGTCTGAGTGCAGATATTCTTTCCTTGCATATAATAGAACCTCCTCCATGGGCAGTCTGCTATGCAATAGTATTTTTAGTACACTGTAGGCCTTCTCTAACACAAAATACACACACAGCTCTGCTGTGGCACTACCTAAAAGCAGAAATAAAAAGTTCCCACAAAACTCTGTACCTTCCATCTCGACTGAACTGCAGTCCCTCTCATAGGCTCCCTTGACCCTTCCTTAGCAAACCAGCTGCAGAAACTGAGGCTTATGCGTTCTCTCTTCAGCTGAGAGCCAGGAGCACACTCACAAGTTGAAACGCAAACCTGAATTACAGAAATAACTAACATATAGCTACTGGGAAACTCAACGCATCACTCAGAATACTTACTTCTCATATTGCTCATTCTAAGATCCACACAAGGAAGATTTTCTTTTACAGAAAATGCCTTGAGCTCAGGAAATGCTTTCCTGAGTAATAATGCTAAATCAGACCATTCAGTAGAATAAGACCAGTGCAGCTGGATGCATGGGAGTTTGCACACATGGCTCATCATTTGTAAAAGATTTTTTATGAAGACCTGGACAAAGACACTTAAGGCAAACAGTAAGACTTCCTACAAAGCACAGATTTCTGTCCAATGATCTGAACAAGTGGTTTTGTTTCAGCAAAGGAGACATAGAGCTCAAATTCTGTCAAAAAGAAAAGCGCTTTGAAACAAATTCTCATTAAAATGATGATTCAAAAGAACATTCCAAAATGAAAGACAAACATTTCATGCCTATTACATCTACGAAGTGGAAATAATGCAAAGCAAATGGGTTTCCCAGAACGTATATAAAATATTTTCCCTATTGGAGCGGCTCATAAATAACCACTAAGAGGAAGAAGGGAAAAAAAAAAAAATTTAAAAACCAACAAATACCACTTTGCTCCAAAAATTACAATGGTTTGTTTAACAGCATTTCAGATCGCCTGTCAGAGGGATTTCATACAAATATTAAGGCTACATGAAGAATTTTATCCCTACCACAATCTATCTTGGAAAGCATGAGTTGCCAGCATGAATTATCACCTGAATATGTTGCTGATGAGCAAAAATGTCACAGTACGAGACCAAATGTGCCTTCTCAAGTTTTGACTTGTTTTAAAGGCACCAGGGAGTCGGATATATCTAATTAGCAGGGAATGCAGTGTTGCAAAAGAGTAAGCAAAACACTTCCAGAGCTGGCTGATAACTTCAGTTCAATGTAGGGCTCCCCAACATAAAGCCCAATGATAAGCAAGCACAGAGTACATTTTTTGAGACAGAAAGACTCTGCAGAGAATTCCCATGCCATAAAGTAGAACAAATACAGCAGTAGAACATAGTCCTAGCTACACTGAGTTCACATACTTGAACTTCAAATTTCAGACCCTTTCAGTGAAGTATTTTAATTTCAAATCAAAACTACCTTTTTTTTTCCCCCCTATAAACTGAATGTATTCTACCTTTCCTTACATCTTCATATACCCTTTGAAGTAAACTGACCTGTGAAAAGAACATGAGCGTTTCAAGAAAAGAAACACATATTTACAAGGTTAAATGGCTTATTATAACTGACCTCTATGCAAAAATAAGAGATAAATGGCTGCAGCAATACATTCCGTGAATGACACTAAAACAGCTTGGCAGCCAAATATTTCAGTGTTATCTGAAAAGCTAATTGTAAGAAGAGGGCTTTTTTCCCCTCTTAAAGCCAACAAAATGTAATAATCAATGTTTTAAAGCAAGCCATTTGTCATTATTTAAATCTCTATTTTATGCAAACTGTCTGAAAATGTATTCATACGTTCAAAAACATTCTTCATTCAGAATTAAGTTATATGCATGTCCTTGAAAATAGGCTTGTTAACGAGGCAGTTCTGTGTAGTCTCATTTCTAACATCTTGCCTGGCTTGATGCTATCAAATTTACCTGAGCGATAAGGTAAACCCACAGTAAGAACAGAAATACCTTAAGATAGTCTTCTAATTCTTCTACCAGTTAGAAAGGTGCTATTTGAGTTACTCATCACCATTGCTCCCTACGGTTAACACACTGCACAGAATTCTGCTCTCATGTACTGATAGCAGTTGAAAACCCTATTACCTTCCTTCTCCATAAGAAGGATCTTACAGGGTACATAAGAGCAGTTCAGTGGAAGTCTGGAGAAGAAAGAGAATTACGTAAAGCGTAAAATGTAAAGAAAGCAAAATCAGATTCAGATTTCATATGCAATGCTTAAGCTATTCATAAAGAAAAGGAACTGTAAATGCACATCCTTCAACATTTCTTTCCCCAAATTACCCTGGATATAGTGACATTGAATAGGCAGATCTTGTTAGTCAAACTATAGCAACGCATGACCAGCATGGCTCCAGAACAGAACAGGCTTCAGAACAGAACCCTGTCAGCTTCACATTTGAGCTTTTCTTTTCTAATGCTGATGACACTGTCTCAGGAGCTACTAGTTCAGAAAGGACTAGCATCTGTATTGTCTACTACTTCAGTTTACTTTAGAACCTTGCAACAACAACTGTTCCATTGATGGATCTGCATCATTAATGCAATATAAGATAGCTATCCTGCTCCAGGCACTGATGCAGCCCTAAACCTCACTTCTGCACGTACTAAATAACACTGTTGTCTGGACCATTAGATGTAAAGAGAAACTGATTAATTTCAAAATATTCTGCCCAATAATTTCTCTTTGGTCTAACAGCCATACTCAAAATTTCATTGTACCACATGTTAGAACATAAACTTAATACTTTTCATCACAATACCTCAAAATGTTCAATAAAGGTTGACACTATATTTGGTTACCATAGTGACAGGTAATTGGCAAAATGGACCTATCTCAATTTATACATGGAAAAAGATTAATTACTCAAAGCCACAAGAGACAAAGTTATATAGAAAACATCAGTACAACTACTTTGCCTCAATGAAACATCACCATCGAAGGGTTTAAGTTCTTGAGTCACCATCAATACAAACCCTTACAAAAGCCATCTGATTTTTAAGCAGTGCTATACTCACAAAAAAAAAGAAACAATTCTTACCATGATCTTCTTTACATTTCAGTTTAAAAAAAAAAAACTTCAGTTTTTGAGGGATTCTTATGTAGTCCACATAAGGAATGCTTTCTCAGCATAGAAGCAAGAGTTCAGTTGCACAAAAGGCACTAAACAGAGACTCTCCAACATTTTTAGTCTGTGGTAGTTCTGAAGAAAAAAGCAGCTAAGAGTACTCACATATATTTCTAAAGTCCTACCGCGATATAAATTAAATGACCTACCAATGAATTCTAACTCAGAAAGAGTAGCAATTCAGTTACTTGAGATGGTAGAAGACAAATGACAAGAACCGCAACAGAAAACAATACTCCACCCACAATGACAGGAAACAACACAGAAGGAATATTGCTACAGGAAGTTTACTTGCCAGGAATCAAAGTTTAGGCTACAAGGCGCTCATGCAGCACAAAACATACTATTACTTGAGGCTGGAGTACTGTAATGAGGAATGCATCTAACCAGATTACCTAGTCTCGCAAAAAAAGGTGCATGTGACCGTGGATAAGACTACAAGGTTAAACAAGGCCTTCAATCTTATAGATTCATAGATACATTAGGTTGGAAAGGACCTACAAGATCATCTAGTCCAACCATCCTTCTGCTCCTTTCACACAAAACCACAAAAACTAGAAGGAGCCACTTAACAGAGGGAGACATGAGGCAGTGGTTAAAAGGGGACCATGGGTAACATCAGGGGAAGGTCCTAAAGATAAAACAAGGCCCTTACTGAAGAAAAGCTGCAAACAAACCCCACTAAGAAACACAGATAAGAAGAAATCAACATAAAATAAGACCTACAATAGTCAGATGAGCTTTTTATTCAACCTGCTGCCACCATAAGAGACATGCCCCTTCACAAACTGGCTGTAACTGTCAGGCACATCATGCTTCAAAGACATCCACCTAGCATCCACCTATAAACACACTCCACTGAAGTCCATCTGCTTATTTCCACGATGGATTTCTTCCTTTGTTTTGACAAAAAGACAGCCTGAGGGGTACAGCATTTTAAGTTTAATGACATGACCCGTAACAATTAGTGAGGGAGTAAGAACTCAGAGATCTGACAAAGAACTGCAGCTCCAAACCTTAAAACTGTCTCACCTACATACATACAAGGGGATTATCAGTGACATACCTTATCTTACCATGAGCTAGAAAGATCTTTAACAATGGAACCAGATAAATGTAAGCATGGGTAGATACCCTGATGTAATCAGGAGTGTATCCAAGGAAGTTTAATGACAAACTAACTTGGAAGCAGAAGAGTTCCCATTTGCTGTAAGAAGAAAACCAAGACAACATCCCACCTCCAAAACCATCAGCCAATTACCACGTCCACCAAATTTGTTTATCAGTTTGAAGTCCCACCTGGGTGAACTGTTGACAATCTTCCAAGCATCTATCCCAACTTCCCCCTCCAAAAAACTGGCTTATTAAAAGATAAAGGATCTGCACCGCAATACTTGTTAATCTAGTAAAAAGGCGATGTTAATAATCACGTTTAAGCTTCTCCTCATTTCAAAAATCCCAGAACCACAGTGGACTGAAATAAGACTTCTCACCAAGACCACAGCCCTTGCAAAACATAGCAGTGGAAATGAGCTTTCCAACTCTCATGAAACACATCTGATGTCACTGTTTTGGAGGACTCAGAGAAGTACAAGTACCAAACAGTATTATCACAGCAAACATAAGCAATGTTGACCCACTTGCTGAGGGAACGCTTGCCAGGAGAACTCAAAAATCCAGATACTTGAAGTCATCCAAGGTAACATTTGGTGCAATGAGTCACATAAAGTAAGCGGGTCATCTGTCTTAGAGGGAAGACTTATTGATTTACTGTAGTGGTTAGCTGAGTATGCAGTCACAGAGCAAAACTTAAAGACTAGAGTCTGTTTAATAGGAAGATCTCTCCTCATTAAGGATTCAAGAATAACTCCAATTTCCACACAACTTGCAGCGGCACAGTCTTCAGCTTTTGCACATGCTCATTTTTAACAGTTAACTCCACAGACCGATATCATCTAGGTCTCTATAATAACTCCTGAAGAAATGTCCTGGAGACAACTTGGAGTGAGAAGTAATTCTGTCTGGTTTCAGTGGGCAGGAAGTCAAAGAAGAACAGCCTGTTCACTTCAAGAAAGCAGTATGAAATAATCTGACAGCTCAACTGCACTGAGGCAAAGGAACAAATGCTGAAATCAGCCTTATGCTTAAGATACCTGCTTTTGAACCTGCAACTTCCATAAGAAGTGTCGATCCTTAAGAAGGCTTAAAGCAAGAATTCACTTCCAAAAAACCCCATAGGCACCAATTACTCCATATTCTCCATTTAACCTGAGAGCAGTGAAACAACAAAATCTGGAGTCTTTCAGGAGGTGAGTACTGGGTGTGACTGGAATAAATTCATTTCCTTCACAGCACCTCATATGGTGCTATGTTTGAGACTTGTGACTAAACCAGTGTCGATACACACCAATGTTTTAGCTGCGGTATCAAGGCCTTCCCTGTTTCTCCAAGCAACGGAGCTTGGACCGCTAACCCAAGCAACAAAAGAAATGTTCCACTACCATATAAAGTCATGCTCAGCAATAAAACTATGGATGTTTTTACAAATCAGATGTTCGTCAGAGACATTCTGGGGTTTGGTTTGCTGGTAAAAGGTGGTGACTGATTACTTACACATCACCCATTTTTTCCTTCACTTAATTAAATGACTTTATGTTGAACCATGGGTTTTTCTCAGTTTTGCCTTTCCATTTCTCTCCTCCACATCACTGTGAAGGAGTGAGCAAGGAATGGGGTAGAGGCTTGGCCGCTGGCCAGTGTGAACTCACCTTATAGAGGATACAAGGAGACTTCTAAGATTTTCTTAAAATGCACTGCCACAGACAAGGAACGCAGTTCTCGCGGGAGCAAATCGAGAACCCACAGGTACGGAGGATGTCAGAAAGAAGACAGTAGTAGTCATCTTAACTTCATCTCCTGAGTACAAGTAGCCATATGCAACAAGGCCCGAGTTCTCAAAGGCAGCACTTCAAACATACTTAAACTTTTTCTTCCTGGATTTCACTGAATTACATGGTGCTGAACTGGTTGTTAAATTTCTGACGTAGACAGAAAGGTAACATCCTCAAAACGGACTTGGTAGCACTGGCACACCTGACAAGCTTGCTGACAAGTCATGCCTGGAACTAAAGATTGTGCTTAATGGCCTCACTTCAGGTGACATCAGTTTGTAACAACCACAGGCCACAGTGTCTTCTTGAGAAGACAATGTTTGCACATTTTTAATTTGGTTCTGAGTAGATTGTTTGTTTTTCTTTTTACTTTTTGGGCTTTTTTTGGGGAGGGAGGGAGGGGAGATGCTCTAGCAAACATTCTTCATTTTCATCTCTGCAGTAACAGGAATACAACATATGTGGAGTACAAGATGGAAACAGTTCTCAAGTTGCAAAAGAAGAAGTCAGGAAGCCAGGAATATCTTGGATAAAGAACAAATACAGAATGACTTTTTCTGCCACTATGAAAAGAAAACAATTCACAGCTATGGAACACTCCATCTCCCTAAGGATGTGCCAGATGCATTCCAGTTAATGTGTCCATGTGTTTTCTCATTCTCCACGCATGGAACACGAATGTTCCTTCTACAGAGACAGTGAGAGGAAAAATATTCCCAGCTCTCAACTGTTTAGCTGCAAACGGTGTGTTAACAGTAATGTGGGCTAAATTCAGATACAAAGCTATAGATTCTGTAATATCTCAAATGAAAAATAGATTACAGAGCCTTTTTTTAATAAGGCTCAGGAAGCCTGTTTATAGTGCAATTCTGTCGAAAACCATATCAATCATATTCCCAAAGGGGTATTTTACCCTTCTGGAACTAAGGACAAAAAATAAAACAAATTAAAAAAGTAAATAGTACAACCAGAGACAATTGTTCTGTACTGATGTCCTCTGTTCCCGTATATTCTTATTTTTGAAACATATAAGAACTTCAGTCATGGAACAGTACCAGATGCATCAGAGAAAGTCCTTCAATCTTGGCACATTCAAGCAAAATCTGCTTTAAATGACTAAACATGACTAAACCTTAAATATTTAATTTGGGAGAGCTGCCTACCTAACAGTGACACGCTGCAGTCACTCAGAACACTTCAAGAAACAGCCCAGGAAAGATGCCAAAGCCAACACTCCACTCCTACCTCCCCAAGAGGAGTGAATATTGCATCTGCAGTTCCAAAGGAAAAAAAAAAAAGTATCACTGGACAGGAGTTCATCTATGGAAAGACTCATTTAAAATTCTTCCAGAAGTTAGTACCACCTGTATATAAAGGACACTGGTTTAAGCTAGAACCATCTTTGCATGAAGCTCTCTGCTGTTAGTTCAAACATGCTGGGAAAAACAATAAAAACAAACAAGCAGGAGCAACAAATGATTTACAAGTAAGAAAACAAAGAGTTTGCTTCACTTCTGCATATAATCCATTTGTACACATCTCCAAACACTTGTACAACAGAAGAACGATTAAAACTGGACTACTTAAATATAAACAAACCAACAAAAACACAATACGAGTTTTACATACAATGCTACCGCTTTCACTAAGTGCTCACTTGCACAAAGTTACCACATTCCAAAACAAAACACTGGCCAGGACTCTTTCTGACCAATAAGTCACTGATGAGTGTGTAAACGTGCAAGCCAACAATCACACTGAGAATCCAGTTAATTCCAACAACACAATCATAAGACCTAATAGAAATGTTAAGAAATACTCATAACCATCACACAGCATTGCATTAGGATTTATACGCGTGCTTTTATTCAGATGAATATCAGCCAACTCCCCATTGTAAGCCTTAATTAGAAATGGCACTTTAAAGTGCAAAAATCAAAATGGGAGTGAGTTGTTACTGCACTGTATCCCAGATTCCAGACCTAGAAGCTATCACTGAAGAAGCCTGGTGTCTACAGGCACCAAATGAAAGTACTTTGCTCTTATCCAGCCCTATTACAACATACAGAGCACTTCCAAAGTGCAAAAGCCTCACAAACTGTGAAATCCTATGGGACCTGTGTGCATGTAATACAGTCTGAGTGTCAAATGGCCAAATTACTTCCACCTGTTCTTCCAGATAGTCACAGCGACAAAGAGGAAAGAATTTCTCTGCATGCTGGAAATGACACATCAAAAAGACACCCCAAACTATTCCAAGATATCCTTCCTGATGCATGTTGTCACCTTTATTCAGCACTTTTTTTTTTTTTTTTGTAAACTCCAGGGGGTTATCTGAAACATACCAAGTGTTCTGACAAAAAGCACAGCTTTGCATGCTGACTTTAAACAGGATGTTGAATAGCTTTACATTTAAGAGATCATAACTACATTTGGGGACAATTAAGCCCATAAAAATGTATGTCAATCAGGGTGTATCAGGTGCCCAATTACTTGCTTAAAGCCTACCACAGAACACACAGCCTTTCCAAATCCTGGCACTGAGCACTTCATCACCTGCAGCATAGAGGAAAAGGAACTCGCCTCAGCTCTGGGGAAGAAAACAGTCTTGTGATGCAGTTAAAGCCTGCTCAAACACTTCTCTGCAACAGCTGATAATATCATAAGTGCACCTACAGTGTTCCCCAGATGAGAGATAATCCTGAAAATAAAAATATCATTTAAGTTGTTGTCATGCCAATTTCGACCAGAGACACGTGCTTACTGAATTAACTGCAGCCTCTGTAGCAGCACCTGAGCACCAAAAGAACAACAGATGCATTCTGTAACACAGCTAGCTACAACAGATGCCTAAACATGACAGAACGCACACGTGCCATTTCAGATTCAGAAAGGTCTCAGTATGCAGCCAAATTCTAGTAACACTTATATAAGCATATTTTTATTAAAGAAATTTATGCCAGTTAAGCTGAATTTGTCAAAATGATAGGCAATACTTTCTGAAATAAACATTACTTTTCCCACAGAGGTCAGCACTTCAAGTACTCTTTGTCCTGTACGATGTCATCCAAATCCCAGTTGTTTTCATTACATATTTAGTCTCAATAAAATACATGTTCAAGTTCCCTCTCTAAATTCTGTTTCTATTTGTTAACAAGAATAGATACATTTAACAGGATCCATGCAAAACCCCTCAACTGTTTTTCTAGGACATGCTTCTAAATCCCTCCCTAAGTGCCCTTATAGACTATTCTCACACCAACTCCTAGAGGAAAAAAAAAAAAAAAAAAAAGTCCTGTCATTTCCAAAACTTGGCATACATCTTCACAGACTCTTCACTTTTCAAATGTTTCAATACTACTTTTCCCTCATGTATGCAACTATACATGCAAACATTTTTTTAAATGGCACCATTTTTTTTAAATTACACCAGTTTTATAAAAACGAAGAAAGCAGAATGTAATTCTATCCTGCATCTTAACAGATGTTAGATAAGATCACCTGGATTACAAATGAAACGTTAACTATGAAATGTTAACTTCCATTTATTTTTCTTGTACAAACACAAGCGGAGGTGTATTTTCTACTGCCAGTGACTGAAGAATATGAACGATTATACCAGAAGTTCCTGAATGGGCAAGATAGGCCTACCACTTCAAATGCAAGGAACTGTGCTACCATCACAACTGGCGTGACAATTTCGTATGTTTTTTAGATGCATCTTCAGGTTAATGAACTCAGTATGCTTGAAGTCTTCCTTGCCAGCTCGTAACTAGTCCTGACTTTCTTCAGGAGGTAGTAGGGGAACCCATGCTAGGTGATAAATACGTTTTACACAACAGCCATTGAGGTGCAAGCAGTCATTCACTCTATTACCTTCTGAAGCCTAAGGAGACAGCTTTGCTCTCACTCCTTTCTTGAAGTCACTCACTTTCCCAAGAACAGAAGGCAGAAAGCACAGCAGAAGAGGGCAGAAGAGTCTGCTGAAAGCCATGACATTACCCAGCAAGAGTAAACCCAAATACTGCATCCATTAAGAAACTGCTTTATACCCCAATGTCTAAGTTAGAAAACAAAAGGAAGGGTAAGAACGTGGAAAGAAAGATTTCACTCAGCTCACAGATCTTCAGGGAAAAAGAACTGCCTACACAGAAAGAAATTCATGAAATAGCATAAAAACACACATTAAACAAAAACTTCTGTCTCAATATCATGCACATACACCTGGCTTTTCTGTTTACCAATAAATTCTCAAGCAGGCACAACAGAGTAACTGAGAAACTGAGGCTTTTTCCTACCCTCCCTCTTCTAAAAAAGAGAAAAGCAATCACACAGACACCTAGAACAACTCCAAACAAATAAGAAAACCAATACAGTTTGCAATTAAGACTGAACGTGTTGTTAGCACTTATTCCCCACTACTCCACAAAGAACTTCCTCTAGCCAACTAACCAGAGCCCAATGAACAACACAGAATGAATAAGGTGAACGAAAAACTCAACTCATAGCAAGTTTGCAATCACGAAATTTGCAAAGTAACACTGTATTTTCCTCTACCTAGAACTAAGTACATTCAGATGCTAAGCTATTCAGACAGGCACCTAACAGCAAACTTATTCTGGAGGTTCATCAACTGAATCCTAATGGCTTGCGTTGGAAGGGACCTCAGGGACCATCAAGTTCCAACCCTCCTGTCACAGACAGCGTTGGTGTTGGATCAACATATTCTCAGAGATGTTAAGTGTCATCATCACTGTTGCAAATGGGGCATAGTACTTCAAGAGAAAATAATATCACAGTTTGAAGAACTGAAGTTAGCTATGAAAGATAACAGAGAATATACTGAAAAGCAAAAGGTATCCAAAATTAAAATCCAAATCGAGTGAAAGCTGCCTGAATAATACAAAGAAACATAAGATTTGAAGCAAGCCATAATTTAACTTCTCAACTTGCAGAATACTGCTCCACAGCATAGATGACTTTCAGGCCCGAACAGTTCATCTTCTCTTTAATATGACCTAAGATCTAATATCTACATTTTCATCTAATTTTACACTAAGAAATTTTGCTTTTAATACCCTGAAATTACCCATGTAGACGTTCGGCACTGTAAGCAAAATGCTTTTACGTACTATCTTACTTTCATGAAACAGCATGAGCTAGGTGGTGGTGTACTTCATGCCTAGAGCAGATTCTTATCCAGAAAAATGGATTGGCAAATCGTCACTCTAAAGGAACGAAAAAGGAAATGCAAGGACTATCTACGGCAGTAAGACTGAATTCAAGCAGTCCATTAAGAGAATGAGATAAAGTGGGGCAGGGAAGGGAGAAAGAAGGAGTAGAGTAGAAGAACAGGATCAGTAGCTCAGTGAAACCAAATGGAACATATGTAGGAATGCGGCATTTGTGATGCAAATTTGATATAATGCACTCCTCAACTAGTTCCTTTCAAATCTGCTTTGTGATTCATTGTTAAACAAATAATTCAAATGATTCATTAGCAAAAGAATGAATGATCTAATACGCTTTAAGTTCGACAAAGTACAACCTAAGGGAAGGCAAGGCTGCCACAGGTTAAAAAGTATTTTACCTTAAGAAGTAAAATATCCTTTCATTTTGGCTTGCAGAAAGAAAAAAAAAAAAGATTTTAGTCTGAGTAATAGTAAGTATAAAGTAAAACCTGAATACGTACTCACCTATATCACACTTCTGTTAGTTCCGAAGGTGATGACATTACACGGTATTAGTTTAAATAAAGCATAATTATCTTGCATACTAATTTAAGCAACTTTCTGCATTTTGGTCCACTAGTTCCAAGATTTCTCTATTGAATCATTTCCAGTTAGTGAGAGAGATATAGTATGGCACTGTAATTGCAACAGATCAACTTTAGCAGTTCTCTGCTTGGGAAAAAGAATCAGAGTACTTAATGCTGTACAAAATTTTCTAAAACAAGTCAGAAAACAAAACCATCACAGTTGGACATGTAAATAAATAAGTTAAATATTTTAAATTATTGCATACCAGCACTGAGTTTTATTGAGAGGAAAAAAAAGACTTCAAATGTGAATGAGGTTGGAAGAGAAAAATACAGAAACAGCAATAAATATCTCCATACATAGCAACATACTTCATGACAAAAGCTTAAGCTTTTAAGTGACCCAGACACTTAATAAAGAATATTTTGAGGTTATTTATCCTATATGGCTTGAATTATAATGTTTTATTTCCAGATGAATGGTAGACATGTTCTCTCCCTTAGTAGTAACAATTTCCAGTCATTTCATTATATTCTGGAGAACAACTAATGCTGTAAGCTCAGTGTGCCAAAGACAAAACACACTTAACAGCATGGCTTCAAATGGCACAAATTAACAATCATGAACAAAGGCAAAACTACATGCTAACATGCTGAAAGTAATACTCAACTGGTGACCATCTTTGCTTCTCTTTCCACACAAGACTGAGAAGACAGGAAAAAACAGCATTTCACCTCAGTCCTCAAGTGAAAAAAGAAATGCCATTTATATTACTGAACATTCATGGTATAATGGCTTCAGCCTCAAACGTACTACAAACAAAGGCATATCATGAGAAGATAACACTAAAAGCTGTATTTGGAGGTGGGCAAAGAGGTGTTTAGGGCACTGGTAGCGGTTTCATTTATTTTTGTTTTTGTTTTGGAAGTGCACATATTAATGTAGAAACAGTAGCGATATACAACTAACACCCGAAGCTGCTAGAAAAGCACTCTGTATAAGATGTCTGCAACCATCAGAATGATGCAACTTAAAAGTTAACTCCAGCAGATACTTTGTTCTTCAAAGAAGTATGTTAAGACTGGAAGTAAATACTTGCTCTGCACACAAAAGCACTCTCTTTAAAAATTACCTTTCACATTCTTTAGGGCTTAGACAATGGACTGAGACTACATGACTGCTCTGCTTTCTAGCAGAGGAAAAGATGAGTAAGAATTCCACGTATAATAAATGAAGAATCTGCCATGAAACAACCGTGTCTGAAAGTCCTGTCATTTTTTCATAAAGGAATACTGAGGTGTGAACTGCGTGTTACTACAAAACATTCCCTGTTGAGCAAACTGGCAACACAGTTTCACTTGTTTCTTTTCTACCTGAAAAACATAACTTTGATCCTATTTTGGGCAAACTGATGCAAATTACACTTATTCTCCATCTTCAAATAATGTGGTTTACTAGGAAGTCTTTCACATTAAGTATGCTTGGCAGGTACCCCAGAGCAGCAGCACAGGACCAGAGGGCAAGTGGAAGTCTGTTATAAGCCACATCTCCACTTCCCTTACCCTTTGCCTGGTAGGAATAAGACCAATCCTTAGTATTATGCACAAAAAGCCTAAGGGCTGTTCCTAAACATGCCCTTCAAGTGGCGGTTACACAACCTGAAGATTGCCAAGATACCGCGGCAGCTCTACGCAGCACAGAATTTCCTTTCAGTGAGGATTAATCAGCAGTAAAAGAAAAAAGAAAAAAAAAATACTGTGCACAGACACACTTCTAGCCCTCAGCAGACCTGGCAGACTAAGTACTGAACCCTGCTACCATTATGCTACACAAGGACACGAACATGAACAGCCCATCCAAAACCTTTCCTCCTCAAGACCAAATCTGTATCACATTTCTTTCTGATCAAGTGTAAAAGTTTATGGCTCTATCATTCAAAATACATATATAACAAATATTATATATTGCTATATAATTAACTAATTAAAGGAAAAACAGTAACACTGAAGCTTTCTGCACTACAGCAGCAAAATCTTACTTAACTGTTTTATCCTTTGAGGAAACTATCCAAGGAGAAAGCCCTTCACTTTCATATCTATCCTTTACTCAGTTTTCCAACCTGTACTACATTTCTATCAAGGTGCAAAAGAAAACCCTCCACAACAAAGATTAATTACACAAACTGCATCTCTTCCTCTGAAATATCTGGTACAGAGA